>SNQJ01S0021393.1:72517-85127 GCA_010110895.2 Picea sitchensis | reverse complement strand
TTTGTGTTCATTGTGGTGATGACTTGTTGATGATATATTGTTGATATACGTTGCTGATATGTTCTCACATCTAACTAGTTATAAATGAAAATAATGGGTAATGAATAAATGTTGAATGTTAATTGATGAGTTTTTGTGCAAGAGGGAAGTTTTGGGAAAAAGATCCCGACACTCATTCAATCCCCCTCTAAGTGTGGTAGGTGTGTCCAACATTACGTTGATGACCTGCTTAATGAATTTACACCCTAGTGCAAGCTCCCACACATAATCATGGGTATACCCTCCAAGTAGCCCGAGTGAGTCTGGCCAACATCGATTCCAGGTACCGTGAAGACTTTCCCCTCCACAGTCACCTCGCGTAAACACCCTAAAGAGATAGGCCACTAAGGTTTCCAACTACAATAGTGATGCCTGGGGAAACAGTCAACAATCCGATCCACACACAAGGGCAGGGTATCTAGCCCAAAATCAACTTGAAAGGCTTCCATTGATCATTGTGGGTATACCTTTAAGCGACCCCCATAATACACGCAATATCTACACCAAGACCAAAAAAGCAGGGTGAGTAACTCTGCTAGTCTTAATGCGACCTCGTGATTGACCCTTGTGTGAGAAGGGCTTCACAAGACAAAATGTAGCAATCGAATTTCACCGCTCCCTAACACGATCCTATGTTTGTTTTCATATTTGGAAAGTTATCTTTCACACCTATTCCAAAGCCCTACAACTAATCTAATGTAGGTTTTCTACCAAAAAATGTAAAAATGTCTAATCAATTTTAGTTTAGCACTTGATTTTTAAAGTTTTTGTTACTCAAAAGGAAAATGGCGTGGACAATATGGTGTTTTGACCGAATCGAAAGCTATGCAAAAAGATGAAGATGAAATATTTTCATTTCGATGAAAACTATTCTACGAGAAGGAGAAAACATTCATCATTTTAGATGCACAATGTCCCAAAATGTCAAAACAAACATGCAATTCCGCTACTTTAAAGGCAAGCATTCAAGGAAGACAATAAAATGCGAAGAAGAATCCAAGAAATGATAGGGAGAATAGAGAAACCACTCAAAACATAATTTCTTGGGAAGATGACCTCAAATATCAAATGGAATGGTGCATAGACCTTTGAATTTCCTCACAAAATATTCCACTCAGTCAGATAAATGAGAAGAAGGAAGTAAGTTGACCCTAAATCAACAAAGACAAAGAGTGACTTTAAGGCCAGAAAAAAAATGTCAAAATTCCAAACAAAAAGTGATCAATTCTTAGAAAGTAGAGTGTTGAAGGCCAAGATAAAGATAAACTGAGATGATAAGACTTTAAGCAAGTGCCAAAAGAAAAAATTGAACTTCAGAGAAGGAAACCCTAAAGGATTTTGTACAAAAAAGGGGTAGTGCTCTGGTGTAAGGGGCACCATAGCATTCCAATGCTCTGTGTGAGACCAGTAGGGAGTGTCAGCACTCTGGTAACAAGGGTAGGGGGGTGTTGACCTCAAAAACTTCAGAAAAAATGCCCAGAAAGTCAAAGAATCAAGCAAACTCAGTCAATCAATTTGAAGGTGATGAAATCAAGAGCCAATCAATCAGATCTAAAAATCAAAGACAGTATGGAGAAGGTCAAGAAGTGGGCAAAGAGCCAAAACAAGATTTAGGAAAGGAAACAAAAATCAGAGCTCCTCCCCAGTGGATTCGCCAATTTTTGTTATAGAGGAATCCTCCTGCGGACAAGCGAATTCCCTCTTGGTATCTAGACCCCTAAAACCAAGATAGAAAGGGTCTTATCATTGGTCACTAACATCCTTTTAGATCTGATTAAGATAATGAATGAAGAGGAAGAAGAAAAGTGTACCTTTTTAAATGGCATTTTTCCTCGCAAAGTCCAAGTTGAGCTTCAATCCCAAGCTCCTCGATAGGTCCTGTAGAACAAACAAAAATACAACAAGCTTCCTATTCTACTGATATTAGCTCAAATATAGATCTATATACTAAAGACAAGTTCATGTGGAACAAACATAAACTTGAAAGAAATAGGCCAAACATGTATGTATATTAATGAGAACAAATGAAGAGTACTTACAATCCTCTGATGAAGGTGTTGCAGCTTCTTCCAGCTCTCCTTGTCCAACCCCTTTGCTCAAGTAATCTACAATGATTATGATTTAATGGCATCTCACTTATGGGATCATAAGTTTGGTGTAATTCTCAATCTCCATCTTTGTACTGTATGTTGCCTATGAGATCATAGGTTTCATACTTCCAATCTTTTCATCTATCATGTCTTGAACTCATATTTGAATCCAACCAACTTCAGAGATTGAGGGGATTCTTCCCTGAGATCGTGCCTTGAATTCATATTTGAATCCAACCAACTTCAGAGATTGAGTGGATTCTTCCCTGATTTATCTCAACAAACCAAAATTCGCTCAGGAAGGGTAGCTCTCCCCCAAAAGGGTGCCCAAAGTGTTTCAACGCTCCCCCAAAGAAGGCTAGGGAGCGTCAACACTCCCTAACAGTGGGTAGGGGAGCGTTGCCTTCCAAAAATCATTTTTAAGTAGTTTTTTCAATGGAAAAAGGCTTGTACTCCTTGTCAAGTGATTTCTCCTCTTCAAAACTAGTCTTTGAGGTGTATTAAGTGTCCTTATGTTGTTGTTAGAGGCATGACATAGGCAAGATGGCAGTATGATGTTTGCAACACTTATGGTCAAGATGCGACACTTGTGGACAAGATGTGACACTTACAATAATTGTAATGACGACACTTGTGACACTAATGAAGTGAGTAATTTTGATGTGTAACACACTCCAATGAGCAAAATAAGGGCACTTTCAAGTCTAGTTGGGTCTGCTAGACAGGACAAATTTTAGTGTATGAATCAAATGACTCAATCATATGAAATAAAAAAACAACTAAGATAACAACAACTAAAGAAATAAAACTAAAATGCATGAGGAAATTATAACCAAAATCAATCAAACAATTGACCAATAATCATGCCATCAATGGAGAAGTATATTAATAGGAAAACACCGTAGAGAAAGGGGGACTTATGAATCCCCTATTTCTCCTTGGGAGGAATCTTGAATCCCCTATGTGAGAGATCTTCTTACAAATGGTAAACTAGAAATAAAATGGTGAATAAATTCAAGCTTATTCCCTCACGAGGTGAGGTCAATAGCTTAATGAGATGATTCTAGTATGCTCCAAGAAGGAAAGAGGTTCCTTGTAGGAGAATAGAGGCAACATAACAATATAATGAGATTCTTGAATTCATAGTGCACCCATGGCCTCTTTTTATAGCAAGTCTTTGAGGTAATATCCAACCGGTATTTAGTGTGAACAAGGGGCCCTTTAGGGAACACTTAGGTCTTTTACCAACCCCCCACTTGGATTCAGCTCAGATTTGAGGGTCAAATCAAGTTGGGAGTTGGTCCAGACATGGGTGAGGGGCCAACAAGAACCATAAATAAATCATTCACATGTGTGTGTGGATTTTTTCATACACAGGCGTGCATTGGGTGCATGTGTGCTCTTCTAGCTTTTTTGGTCTGTGCACGTGCACGCGCTTCATTTAGTTTTTTGGCGCATGTTAATTTTTTAACCATTTGTATAGTTTTTTCCTCTTGGAAATTCTTTCTTGGTGCTACAGGTGAACTAATAGGTGTTTGGAGATGTGGTATTCCTGTAACCATTTGCAGACAAAATTTCAGTGATAAAAAGTATCAGTGACAGTATCAGTGAAAGGTTGATTCTCTTATTTATATTTAAGGGAGGAAGGAAGGGGAAAGTGATTCAGGTAGAAATACATTTTCACCCACCTATTCCACTGTCTCAAAACAAGGGTTTCCACCTTGGCATTTTTTCTATAGCTTTTTGGATCCTAAAATTCTGGGGTCATTTTGAGGCCCTTAAAAACATTTTTTTGGCCTGCCACAGTCACAGTGTGATGGAAAAATGTGTATTTCTCAGATAGACCTTTCAAACAAGCTATCGTGCGCCCCAAACAGAGATCATATTCAGAATTTATGCCCTTGGGAAGTTGATGTACAACTACCCCCATCGAGGCCCACAAACGTTTTGGCATTTCATCTTTCGGGGTTAGGGTTTTGGATTTTCTTTATGAAAAAAATGCCTCTAGAGCCTCATTGTAAAAATCATCATCTTCTTGTGAATGAGCATAGCCATCACATCTCTTCTCAGAGATAAGATACCACCATTATAACGAGTCATTCACTCTGTAATTTTACAGTTTATGTACATTCTCTCATTAATAAAAATTGTGCATTACTATATCTATGTGTTTATTTCAATATATATGTATATTTCATTGTTATATATCTTCCTTCATTTCATTTTTATATCTCTTCCTTCATTTCATTCTCAAAATAGTTTAGATTAGTGGTATCAGAGTAAGCTACCCCTTTTCATTTCTTGTGCATGTCCCCAGCAAGGTTAGGATATAGAGAGTTGGGTCTTGAGCTAGTTTCCCTTGAGAATAATCACTCTCGCCAGCCCAAGAGGCTTCCCATGGTGAAGAGAAAAGGAATGAGGGAGAAGAAGATCCCATCAAGCTATTTCTAGTGGAATCCCTCGTACAATAGAGGAATGAGATGTTGGATAATTTTGTCCAAATCCTTCAACAATTGTCGACATTAACAGAGGCATCTTCATGAAGTAGTCACTTTGGAGATGCTACCACATTCAAGGTACAAGTTAATTTTGATATTCCTGTATTTTAAGGCTAGATCGATGCGAATTCTTTGGAGAAATGGTTAAATTTGCTAGAAGGTTATTTTTCTGTTCACTATTTTTCCGACAGAGAAAAGACACCTTTGTGCTCCTTAAGGATCTCCCCCATGTCAAACATTGTTGGGAAACTTACTGGGAGAAAAATTCCACAAAGGATTCTGGAATATTTGGGATCGAGCCCACTTGGGATTTTTTTATGGATGTGGTCAAGGAGAAATATTACCATGTGGGAAAGGATGATGACCAATACATGAGATGGACCACACTGCATCAAAAGTGGGACCAAGCAGTGCCATAGTTCATAAATACCTTCCATACCTCGCACACCAAGATGGGTATCAAAGAATCTGAGGGACATCTGGTTATGAAATACCACGTGGCTATACACAAGTACATCCAAACCAAAATGGAATTTCTAGACATCTCATCATTGGGATCCACTTATAGATATGTTGTTAAAATCGAGCAGAAATTTAAGCAGCAAAACAAGAAGGAATTTGGTTCTACAAATCTGCAACAACCAAATCATGGTAAAGGTAACCCTAATCCATAGAATATCCAACCTCAAGACAACTAGTTCAAGTCACAAGAAAAGAAGAGCAATGAGAAGATGAAGAAAGACATTGGGAAGTGGTGTGACTTCCAAAAAATCCCTTGGCACAACACCGATTAATGTCGCTCGAAACAATCATTGGTGTTTGATCTCAAAGAAACAGTGTCAAGCCTTGAATCTGAATTCGATTCAGACAATAATAAATGGAGACAGATAATTGATGCATAACCCACTGCTACTGTCGTGACTACAACAATACAACCAGAAGAACTAGAGGATCCTGAGGAGGGAGGATTCCTTTTCCATTCACAGATGTGGGTTAAGGAGACCCCATTAAATTTTATTGTTGATAGCGGAAGCCATAAGAACATCATCTCAGCAGAGGTCATCAAGTAGTTGTATTTACTGACAACACCACAACCGCAACCATACAAAATCGGTTGGTTCTGCCAGGGATGAGATCTTCGTGTTAACTAAAAATGCCACTTTTCATACGGCATCAAGCCCTTCAAGGATGAGGTACTGTGTGATGTTTCGCCACTGGAATTTTTTGATTTTCTATTAGTCCATCCATAAATGTGGAGGCACCACATTATTTATGATTCTCTACCCCTTAGCGTCATTGTTACTCTGGGGGGTCAGTCCTACAGGATACCAGAGGTAGTTCTGACTACTGTAATGACAAACCAATGTCACAAAGAAATATCTCATACTGAAAAAATTTATCCTCTTCACATGTTGGTCAGAAGAGAAGGAAACTGCAGCCTCGGCCCAATACCCTTCTATCCAACAGAAAAAAATCAACAATATTGTGGAAGAGAAACAAGATATTCCTACTACACCTACGGGGGTGCCTCCACACTGCCCAATCAAACCAATTTATGATAAATGCCTTCATGTTATTCATGCTACATATTCACCGCTAGAGTCCTCCCACACTCAATAAGATCATGCATCCAGATTGGTAAAACAAATCCCACCCCTCCAACAACAGATTCATAAAATCCTTCAATAAGATAAGCAAGACATCTTCTTCAGCAAGGCAAGAAGTTCACCAAGGTTCAAATTTAGAAAAATATTCCACGAGGACTTGACACAATGGAGACCATTTCTTCCTAAGGGGGGAGTATTCATCCAGGAAGAAATTGGTGGCCACCCACCTATTCCACTGGCTCAAAACAAGGGTTTCCACCTTGGCATTTTTTCTACAAATTTTTGGGTCCTAAACTTTTGGGGCCACTTTGAGGCCCTAAACAACGTTTTTTGGGTCCTCCATAGTCACATTGTTAGCTTTATCTAGAGTGTGATGGAAAAATGTGTATTCCTTGGATAGACCTTTCAAACGAGCTATCATGTGCCCAAAATAGAGATCGCATGTAAAATTTACGTCCTTGGGAAGTTGACGTACCAACTACCCCCATTGGGACCCGCAAACCTTTTGGCATTTCATCTTCCGAGGTTAGGGTTTTGGATTTTATTTATGATAAAAATCCCTCTAGAACCTCATTTTAAACATCATCATATTCTTTCAAATGAGCTTAGCCATAACATCTCTTCTCATAGTCAAGTTGTCACCATTCTAACAAGTCATTCACTTTATAATTTTACAATTTCTGTACATTCTCTGATTAATAAAAAGTGTGCATTATTGTATCTTTGTTTTTATTTCAATATTGTTGCCTTCATTTCATTCTCAAAATAATACAGATTAGAAAGGAAAGGGAGTTGGAGCCTCCTTCCAGTTGAGGGTGGAGAATTTAGGGAGTTGTATCTTCCTTCAAGTTGGAGCATGTAAACCAGGGGGTTAGTGCCTCCTTCTAGTTGGTGTTGGAGAAATTTTGGAAGTTGGTGCTTCCAGTGGATGCAATCTTCTGATACATTATAAAGTGTTCTATGTTTTTCTCCCATTTGGGTTTCCACATAAAATTCTTGTGTACTGTGTATCTGTGGTTATATGTTTATGACATATTGAATGAAATCATAAGTGATAAATTGTTTATAACTTAATGTTTACATGTTGTGGTTAAAAATGATAAAAAAATTCCTAATACCAATTTACCCCCCCCACCTCTCAGTATTATGGAATATTCCAACAATTGGTTTCAGATCTAGGTAATTTAGAACTAGTCTAACCACTGGAAGGTAGATCATGTATTGCACTAAGAATGGAACACCAGTGTTTTATGGTTAGAACTATTCCTTCTAGAGCAGAAGGATGAAAACTTTTTTGCAAGCACGAGGATTTGATGTCTAACAGGAAGTAGTAAATGGATACAAGGCACCTGCCTCCCCCCCAACAAATAAATATTAGAAGAAACTTTTTGAAAACAATTTAAAGGCTACAAATGATATTCTGAGTGGGTTGGTTAATCCAGTATATGTCAAGGTTATGCATTGCAACTCTGCAAAGTAAATTTGTGACAAACTTCAAAATGTTTACAAAGGAGATACCAAAGTCAAGGGGGGGAAGATTCAAACTTATAGAGGTCAATTTGAACAACTAAAAATGAAGGAAGATGAAGATATTGCAGCTTATTTTATGTGATTTGATGAAATAGTAAATGCTATTAAAGGATTAGGATAAGAAATTAAAGGTTTGGTAATTTTTCAAAACGTACTAAGGTCTTTTCCAATGAGATTTGATCCTAATATTTCATCCCTAGAATAAAGAGAATATATTGCTACATTGAGCATGGATGAGCTATATGAATACTTATAGCTTATTAGATGAAAACAAAACATGATAATCCATCCAAGAAGGAAGCAACTTTCAAAGCATCCAAAAAGACAAGAAAGAATAAGCAAAAGTCAAATTCAAGCTTCAATTGCAATGATGATTCAAATGAATATGAACAAATAGCCAACTTTGTGATGAAGTTGAAGAAAGGAACTGGAAAGTTCAAAGTTAAGATTCCCTTAAAGTGCTTTAATTGTGGTAAAATTGGTCATTTTTCTTCTAAATGTCCTTATGCTAAGAATTTAGATAGTGATGAAGAATAAGTTCCCAAGAAAGAAAAGAAATATTAGAAAGGAGACAAGAAAAGAAATCAAAGAAAATTCTCTACTCAAGAGAAACTAGCTCCTCATCTAATGAGGATAATGATAGTGACAATGACTTAGAAAAAGTGCTCTTTATGGAAATGGAAACTAAAAAAATAACCCTTGAAAATGACAAATTTTTTTATGAAGAAGGCGAAATGGATCTTGAGTCAGAATTAATCAATGCTTTAAGTGATCTAAAGAGAGAAAGGAGGAAAAACAAGTCCCTCAAGGAAGAATTAATCAAGATAAATAAGGTTTCTCAAAACCCTAACAAATTTTTTGAAGCAATCTAGAATATTATCATAAATCTAAATGTTTAGCTGGAAGAAGCCAAAGTGATTGAAGAAACACTCAAGAAATAGTTGGAATAAAAGAAGAAAATAAATGAATTCTTGGAAGATGAAATGGTATCACTAAGAAACAAACTTCAGAAGAAGGACATTTAATAGAACTTTGACAACCACACCAAAATATTGGATGAACTCATCAACAGTCAAAGTCCATGCTATGACAAGTATGTACTAGGATACAAACAAACTCATACTGAGAAGGGTTCAAGATCCATAACGACAGAAAATGAAGTAGAACAAAAGAGTTATGCAAAAGTCATCAAAGGTCCCATGAAGAAGAAAGAATGCAATCCTTCAAAGTAGAATATTTAGGAAATGGAGATCATTCAAGAATAATATCATCCAATCAGAGGAACATGGAATCAACAACCGACAATGGAGAGGACTCAAGAATAAGATTACAGAAGAGTTGCACCACCTAGAAAATCTCCCACACTCAAGTATTAAACTATCTTTCTTGGATTATGTTGTTCTTGCAACAATTTTGGTCACAAGGCTATAAATTGTAGAGCCTATGCTAAGAACAGAAGCAGCTATGGAGGATACTCTAGGAATAATTATCTCATAAAATCTCATGAAGCTTATAACATAAACTATTACAATTTTGGCTCATTAAATAATGAATTAGAATGCTACAAGTGCAACAATTTTGGACACATAGCCAAAGATTGCAGGTTGATTGTTCCTCCAAGGGAACTAAAGCAATATTTTAATAGTCATGTAAAATAACCATCAATGACATGGAAAATGAAGCAAGATAAATTGAATATTGAAGAATTTTTTATTGCTCTACAATCCCAAAGCAGAAAAAGTGATTGGTACGTTGAAAGTGGTTGTTCAAAGAACATGACAGGGGACAGGGAGAAACTTGTAACTCTAAAGAATGAAAGAGATGGATCAATTCAGTTTGGCAATGATAACTCAGCCAAAATTATAGGAAAGGGCACAATCAAACTTGGAAGAAAAGACGTCATGGTAGAAAATGTCCTACTTGTTGAAAATATGAAGCATAATCTGCTAAGTGTGAGTCAAATGTGTGACCAAAGACACACACTTCTATTCAAATCAAAGAAATGTGAGATAAAGAAAGAAGGATAAGGAAGATTGGTGGCGACAATAATAAGGACTACAAACAAAATATGCATCTTAAATGAGATCGGAAAGGAAAGATGTTGCTTGCAAAGGGAAGATGAAAATTGGATTTGGCATAGAAGAATGGTCCATACATGCACTTTGACAATATCATCAAAATCAACAGAAAGGAAGCGATAAGGAAATTCCTGAAATTTCAAAGCCAGAAAACACTATGTACAAGAACTGTCAACATGGAAAACAAAGAAGAAATGAGTTTAGAACAAAGGAATACTCTACAACAAAACCATTTGAGATTGTACACACCGATCTATGTGGGCCGATGAGAAAAAAAGGGATGAATGGAGAACAGTACTTCATGCTACTTATTGTTGATTATACAAGAATGACTGGAGCATGTTTTCTCAAGAAAAAATTAGAGGTGTTCGAATGTTTCAGGATATTCAAAGAGATGGATGAAAACGAGACTAATTTGAAAATCAAGTGCTTGATATCAGACAATGGAGGTGAGTTCACGTCAAAATAATTCAGGGATTTCTGTGAATAACATGGAATAAAAATACAATTCTCAGCATCTAGGACACCTCAATAAAATGGATTTGTTGAAAGGAAGAAGATAATTGTACAAGAAATGGCCAGAACCATGTTGAAATATTTCAAGTTGGGTGATATCTTTTGGGTACAAGAAGTACATACAATCATTCATATCTTGAACAGAGGAATGATTAGAAGTATCAATGACAAAACTCCATATTAACTATGGAAGGGAAGACCGACGAATGTCAAGCACTTTAGAGTGTTTGGAAGCAAATGTTACATAAAAAGAGAATATAATAAGATTGGAAAATTTGACTCGTGGGTTGATGAAGGCATACTTGTTGGATACTCAAGCAAAATAAAGGCATACAAATGATACAACCTAAGAATCAAAAAAATAGTGGAAAACATCAATGTAAAGATTGATGAAACAAATGTGTTGAAGACCAAAGAAGAAAGTAGAAATTGAAAAGAGAAGGAAGCAAAAGAAGAACTAAAAGAATAAGAAGAAGAGGAACCAGAAGAGAAGCAACCAGAAGTAGAGAAAGAAGAAAGAGAAGACAATAAGAAATATCTCTAAACACCTTATAAGACACCTAAACTCTAGTGTCAGAAGAATCATCCACCAAAAAAAATTATTAGGGATAAAAATGTAGGAATAGAAACCCAAAGAAACAAACCAACACATCAACTAGAACAAATAAATATAGCATTATTATCCACAATTGAACCAAGTAGCTTTGAGGAAGACAACATTGATGAACATTGGATCAAGACCATGGAATAAGAATTGAATCAAATAGAGAAGAATGAGACATGGGAACTGGTTCCAAGACTTAAGTGCAAAAACATGATTGGTACAAAATGGGTGTTTAAAAACAAGCTAAACGAAGATGGATAGGTAACCAGAAACAAAGTAATATTAATATGCAAGGGATATGCTCAAGTTGAAGAAATATATTTTGAATAAATTTTTTATCATGTTTCCATACTGGAAGCAATCAGAATGATATTGGCCTATGCATGTTCCAAAAGAATCATAATCTATCATATCAATGTAAAATCAACATTTCTAAATGGTGAATTAGAATAATAAGTCTACATAAAAAAAAACAGAAGGGTTTCTACTATCAAAAAGGGAAGATTGTGTTTTCATGTTGAAGAAATATTTGTATGGATTCAAACAAGCCCCTAGAGCCCGGTATCCAATACTGGGCAAGTACATACAACAAAAAGGATTTAGAAAGGGAAATGCAAATAGTAATTTCTACATAAAAGTGGACCAGGATAACATACTTATCATTTAAGTATATGTGGATGACAACATCTTTGGAAGTGATGTTGACAGGTTGAGTCAGAAGTTTTCCAAGGACATGCAGAGTGAGTTTGAAATATCCCTATTTGGTGAGTTGACTTTATTCTTGGGACTCCATATATCTTAATTAGATGAAAGTATCTTCATGTCCCAAACCAAGTACATCAAAGAAATGATGAATAAGTTTGGAATGGAAGATTGAAAACCTATAAGTAATCCAATGGTTGTTGGTTGCAAGTTGAGAAAAGATGATGAATATAAAGAAGCATATCAGAGACTCTATAGATCAATGAATTCTATTCTACTCTATGTGATTGCCTCAAGACCAGATGCGATGCAAGTAGTTTGACATATTGTGAGATTTCAAGAAGCACCAAAGGAAACCCATGTTATGGAAGTAAAGAGGGATCTTCATATATATCAAAGGAACAACAGAGTTTGGATTGTTGTATCTAAAAGGGAATGAGATGACTATGGTCACCTACATAGATGCAAATTGGGAAGGAAGCATTGATGATATAAAAAGTACCAGTGGAGCAGCCTTCTACTTGGGTGATTGTCTAGTGTCTTGATTGAGAAATAAGCGATCTTCAGTATCCTTGTCCATAATAAAAGCATAATATATTGCAACAGTTTCATGTTGCACTCAGGTCCTCTAGATGAAGCAAACCCTGCAATACATACAAGTAAAATATGACAAGCCTATTTCAATATTTTGTGACAATACCAATTCTATAAGAATCACCAAGAATCCAATGATGCATTACAAAACCAAACATATTCCTATAAAGTTCCACTTTCTACAGGAACAAGTCACATAAAAGAATATCAATTTGGATTACATTGGGAAAAAAGAAAATATTGCAAATATCTTCACCAAACCTCTCCCAATGGAGACCTTTGAGTGTCTTCGACATAAACTGGGAGTAGTTCCTTCCTCAAAGTGATCCACATGACATTTTTCAAAGAAGAA
>SNQJ01S0021393.1:59958-72483 GCA_010110895.2 Picea sitchensis | reverse complement strand
GGGAAGTTACCCTTTTCCATTGATGTCAAAGGGGGAGATAATATCAAAAGCATGAAGATAAGGGGAGAAATTCCATAGGGGGAGTATGAGTGTTGCCATCAATTCCAAAGGGGGATATTGTTGGAAAATTTCTTATCATTGATGTCAACCCTAGAAGAAGCCTCGAAGTGGGTCTAGAAGCCCCTAGAAGTGATGGGTTTATTTGAAGGAGTATCCAAAGTAGTACCCTTATGGTTTAGCTCTAAGCATGGCCCTCACGAGAAGACAATTTGAACAATCCTACAAGAATCCCAATTTGTTAAGAAAATAAGTTACATTGTATGGTCAAGAATCCTTGAAAATATGGTCAAGAAGCCCTAGTGGAGTTGTCATGGAGCCCAGAGTTGATTGAAGAAAATGAGTATGAAGTACATTATAAGTGCATGCAAAACCTCCATGGATTGATAGTTGTAACATCCCCAGCATCCAACTCGGCTATGCCACATAAAATTTTTGAGTTGTATGCAAATTAAACATATACACATAGAAACTCTTGCGGAACTTTATATATATAAATTAAAACAGAAAAATACATTTTGTAAATGCACAAATTCATACCGAAATAATAGTAAACATATACATGCATCATACACAGACATTACTCATAAATATAAAAATGGATATAAACCACACACAAGAAAAACCCATAAAAATAAACGCATAAATAATAATGCATCATGTAATTTAACATAAAGTGGACACTTATCTTGGTAAAAATATCACCAAATGCTTGTATAACTTCCATGAACCTCTCATCCTTAGACCACACTGCTCATCACTCTCAGTAGTGGGTCACCCCCGAGCTGGGACTAAACTCCACCTGGGTAAAGGGGTTCCTAACCAGGCTGATGTATCTCAGACAACAGGAAAGACTATGTCACGGGTACCTACTCAAACTAACATCCTATAGTCCCTCATTCCCCACATGCTTGTCCCACCCTAGGAAGCATGCCACTTATTTTCTCAACAGTCCTTCAGCTTCCCCACTTCCTTTCTGAGCTTCAGCAACAGGCCAGAAATGAAGTCTCAGAGCCCTGTAGTTGCAGTTTGGCACCTTCCAGAAATCAATTCCCAACAATTCTGTCACCTAGAGAGAAATTGTTCATGAGCCTGAAATCCTGCCTCTTTAGTATCCCACGGGCCTGAAAACGCGCTTCTTTAGTCTAGCTCCCAAGATAACCATGTACAGATATAGGAATGGGTACAGATATAGGTACAAGTACAGTGACATGAAGGTACATATATATTTACATGTACAGGTATAGGAAGGTACAGAGGACAGATGAATGAGTGAGTAAATGATCATGGAATGAATGGGAAAATGAACTAAGTCCAATCTATATGTATGCATGTTCCCAACTTGACACTTGTCATGTTGAGAAATACTTTGGTCCACTTGTCCCCATCATTATAACTTAGGATAAAATAATTATCCAAAATTTATACTTTAAGGAATATTAATATAATATTCCTTTTTGGATTAAGCTCCCTAGCTTATCCCCTTATCCTTAACTTTTAGCCCCCCCCTTTCCCTAACTAGTGGATTTTAGTCCCCCATACTCTTTTATCGTGGTTGGTCTACACACAGCGATGTATTATATTAATGATAAGACATATACAAAAATAGGCTCATTGGCCTTTAGCATCTAGGCTCTCTGGCCTAATTCCACACATAAGCCTCTTAGCTTATAATAATTGGCTCACATGCCTATAAAGCACAACATATACTCAAAGGCTCACTCGCCTCAAAATCGCGTGCACTTAAGTTTGTTCCACGCGGTATCCTGGAATGTGTGCACTTCATAATTTTAGTGTGCATTACATGCACACACTATACCATGAAAGAAGCATGAAAAATTATATCAAACAACTCACCAGCTTAAGTACATTTTCATTTACATTTACAGTTGGGGTTCGGCCTAGGGGTATTAAAATCCCCTCCCCTTATTTATGCACTGTCCTCGGTGCATTATTTACACATATACAACCAAAATTTCAAAAATCCTCAAAAATATGCGGGTATTATGCCCGCATAGCATCTTCATGCTCCCAAGTTGCATCCTCGGGACCATACCAGGTCCATTGGACCTTTACAATCCCTATGTCTCGATTATGGAGTTGTTTGATTTCCTGGTCCAGAATGTGTATCGAATGTACTTGGAAAGCGCCTTCTTGCTCCACCTGAATCACATTCCAATCAATAACATGATTAGAATCAGGTATATATTTCTTAAGAAATGATACATGAAATACATTATGAATGGTCATTGATGTAGGCAAGGAAAGTATGTATGCTACAGGCCCAATCCTCTCTAGGATTTCAAACGCCCCACAATAGCGAGCTTCCAACTTTGAAAAATTTCCCAACTTCAGGGAATTTTTGTTGGACTTCACTTTCAAGAATACATGGTCCCCCACTTTAAATTCCCTATGAGTTTTTCCCTTATCAACATAGCTTTTCTACATGTCCTGGGAAACCCTTAAATTCTGTTTTATTTTCAACATTTGTTCTTCCATTTCCCTGAGTAATTCTGGCCCAACTACTGCTCTATCTATTGGGTTGTCCCAACTTACCGGTGTGTTGCACCTTCTTCCATAAAGTGCCTCAAATGAGATCATCTTTAGAGATTCTTGGTACCCATTGTTATAAGAAAACTCTACTAAGTGTAGGTTGTCTTCCAGTTTTGATGGTTTATCCGTCACATACATCCTCAACATATCCTCAATCACTTGATTCACCCTCTTTGTTTGTCCATCTGATTCTGGATGATAAGTTGTGCTAAAATTCAAATTTGTTCCAAATCCCTTGAATAATCTCTTCCAAAAATTTGATTTAAATTTTGGGTCTCTATCAGACACAATTGTCTTGGGTATACGATGTAATCGAGAAATTTCTCTCATATATACATCTGCAATGTTGGTTTCCTTGTGAGTGAACTTTACTGGAATAAAATGGGCAGCGTTAGTAAGCTTATCCACCACTACCATAATAGACTCATGTTGCATGTTTGTTATGGGAAGTTTGGTGATGAAATACATTGTTACAACTTCCCATTTCCACTCAAGAATGGGTAATGGTTGTAGAAAACCAGTTGGGTGTCTATGCTCAACCTTTACCTTTTGACATTCCAAACATTTGGCAATAAAATCAACAACTTCTTTCTTCATGCCTGGCTAATAATATTGGCTCTTGACAACTGAAATAGTTTTATAATAACTTGGGTTCCCAGCATAAGGTACATTATGCATTTCTCTCAATATCAGATTTTTCAATTCAAGGAATTTGGTACATAAATTATGCCCATGTATATGAGAATTTCATCATTTTCTAGCTTATAGTCTTCAATTTTCTGCTGCAAAATACCTTGTTGTAATTTTGCCACTAATTCCTTGTATTGCAAATATGATTTTGTAGCCTCTATGATCTTTTCTTTCAAAACTGATTGGTACATTCTTATGGTTGTAGCATGCAACGCATGCACTAATCTGTTGATTGTATCAGCCACTTTGTTCTCTTTCCCTTTGATATGCTTTATTATTATCAAAGTCATATTCACTAAGAAATTCTAACCACCTTCTTTTCCTAGCATTTAGAGTTGGTTGATCAAATAAATATTTCAAACCATTATGGTTTGTCCTCAGCTCAAACCTTTTCCCCATGAGGTAGTGCCTCCACTTCCTCAAGGCATGCACTATGGATACCAACTCCAAATCATGAGTGTCATAGTTTCTGTCATGTTCCTTCAACTTCCTTGATTCATAACATATAACAAACCCATTTTGACTGAGGACTCCACCAAGTCCTTCTTTACATGCATCTGTGCATACAATGTGTTAGCGTCAGAAGTCACTCCTGGATTGCTTGCAGGAGCAAAGCTCGACGCCCATCAGTTTTTATGTCATGGTTTAATAAATGGGGTGATCAAATGGGTAAAGACTCAAGAAGATAAAACTTTGACTCAGGAGACCGAGCCTAGTATGTATGCAGCAAGGGAGGTCTTGATCCAAATTTTGTCAGTAAATGGATTAAAGGGTGACAGAGGGAAGACTTGTGAAAAGGGCGAGCAAGACTACCTCAGGCGACAAGCTGTTGGAAGCTTGAGGATGAAAAACTCAGAAGCCAAGATCCTCTTAGTCTGGAGTTTCAAGGAGCTGAAGGGTGACTCGACTGGATCCTCCAATTCCAAGCCATTCCAATGCTGAGAAAACACAAGAACTGATTAGAAATGTTGTGACTGTTGCAGTGATCCAACCTACATCATCCTACAACAGCGCGACTAGACTGGATCCTCCAATTCCGAGTTGTTCTAACACAGTAAACAAAGAGATGGAAGGGAAGCTGACATCCATAAAGTAAGAAAAATCAAATGCCTTATACATTAACCAGAGTGACCAACGCTTCATCAAAACTTTGCAATCGGGAGCTTTGCTCAACCATCCATCTTTACAAAAATGGCGAAAATGCCTACATTTACTCAAAAACAACAACAACAGCAAAAACAAGACATTGTATTAAAAATATTGCGGCTGCATGTCTTATGACAATCTGCGCATGCAGACTCTGGCTGATCATGCACCCAAGACTTGGTGTCCCCTTGGCCAAATTCGGATGGCTATTCTTTGTCAGACGCCACCTTAACTGCGCATGGCTCCTGCAAGGGAAGTAGCTAATCCATTAAGGGTCGAGCTAGCGTGTGCATACCTCCTTCGGCTGGTCGAAGACTCGGCATGGATTTTTTGGAAGAAATGGTACATAGGACCCTCTCGAGCAGACTGCTTGCCAGACTTCACACTTAATGAATGAAAGGAGGCTTCAACCACCCGTCCTCATCGTCATTTACACTGAGTGAACACCAGGATAGAGGGTGCATCAGATGGTGCATGGACATCACGATGATCCCCTCTGGTACTGAACTCGGTGCCTTTGGCCTTCTTTACACAACTTCATTATTTTCCCAAGTAACCACGCTCTGTGACCATGTGCTTAATCCTAAGGCACTTTCGGCGTTTGTGAATGGGGGGGGCCTAATCCCTGCTTTTTTTTTAAAATGCGATGAGCAAAATGCCGAGATGGCTCAATCTGGTGCCACGCGTCCCTTTGAGATCTAACGGCCCTGAATCCACTTGACGATACTACGGGCCCGACTTTGGGCGCTTTCGGCGCTTTCGGGGTTCAGGGTTTCGAGATGCAGAATGACGTGAAACTCTCACCCTTCGAACTCCTGAATGTCGAAACACCGACACGACTAGATCTCGCGCCACGTGTCCTTTGGATGGACGGCTGCCATCCTCTCCTGCATACCTAATGGGCACTATCCAATGCGCGAATCTCAGCATGCCTCCACTAACTGTGATTTCTCGCCAACTGTTGATCTGCTCCCATGGATGGATCAGGACCGCTGACAGTAAAATTTTGCCCACTCGCTTGATTTTAAGTCCGAACAGGACTTCTTCTATGCACTGCGCTTGGGAGCTCCTCATGCAACCTTCAGACTTGAATACTCTTGTGCCCCAGACAAGAAATGTTACTAACATTAGGCTCCATGGGGGATAGATTCGTCCCTGTGATGCTCTAAGGACTCATTCTGAAGCTTCAGTGCCTTGTTGTTGGGCTATGGAGTCATTCTCAAAACATCCTGCTGCTGAAAATACCAGCCGAAAAATAAAAGAAACAAAATAAAGATACATGCTCAAAGGATCTTATTTATCTACAATCCTAAACTAATAAAACACTGTACATGGGACTAAGTGAAAGCATATTTCCACCATAGCCATTCAAGCAGCATCGTGGATAGAATCTCCTTCCTTCTGTCAATGATCATCAGTAGATGGTGTAACCGTGACAGCAGAATGGTTACACTCTTCAACTCCTCCTTACAAGCTGGAATTGAGATGAAATAGGGAGACTCCAAGGCATAGGGGAAATGCCACTCCATGTACTCACTGACAGGATCATAGAATGAGTGGCAAATTTAGGAAAATTGGTGACAGGCAGCCTCTTCTGCTACACAATTGTTCACATGCGACCGAATATCTCTGATAAGCGTAGGCAGGTGAACAAATGAAGTGGGCTCGCTGATCTCAGGTGGTGGCTACTCAATGACTAGTTCTGAACAAAGGGAAAACTGCTCCTCTAGTTCTTTTTCCTCTTCTTGGCTCTCCCCCTGGTCAGATTCATAATCGTCATAAACATGACCTGTGGGAAAGCTCTGCTCTTGGAAGTCCTGCGTTTCCAGCTCATAACATGATTCATAGCTGTCATAAAAAGGTTAGTCGTTCTGATCAGTAAAAGGTGATGTGGGGTTCTGCTACTCCTCTTCCAGATAATCATCAAAGTCGAGGGGGAAAAGAGCTTCTCCAACTTGCAGAAATGGAACTATCCCTCGCTCCTCCATTTCGACCCCAAATGTAAACACATCGTGGGAAATCTCATGAAGGAAAAGAGAACAATCCTCTTCCACAACTACCTCTTCATCGTTTTGATCTGAGACAACAAGATCATTGGGGGCAGATGTTAATGCATTTACAAAATATTCAATAATCTCCTCGAAAGAGCCATCTAGAACATCTGCCTCGGAGACTGGAATATCCTCTGCACAGTCTTCAGATTTCAACCTTTCTAATTAAGCAGAGAGATACTTCACCTGTTCCCTCAGCTCACTCAGGGTGTCTTCTTCCTCCCTGGGATCTTCATCACTTCCATAACACTCCTCTGATGCAGATGAATGGGGAGGAGAAAGGAATTATTTATGATCCAGGTCATCAGGATCATCCTCACAGCCTATGTCAGAAATAACTTCATTTTGTACAGAGTTGTGGTATCCCTCACCACAGTTATGACAAATCAACTCGGAGGGATAAAACTCCTGACAATAGGCGATGAAAGCTGCATGAAACTCTGAGAGTGAAGAAATTCTAGCAGGGAGCAAAGAATGATACCATTTACGCACATCCCCTGCTAATGAGAACATGAACATCTTCAGTAATACATCCTCATGATGTATCTCCCACTGATGCATGAGTTCATGAAACTCGTTGAGGTGCTGAGTAGGGTTGTCCTCTTTGCATTTTCCAAATATGGGAAAATAATCGCCCCATTCATTCAGAGAGGGGACAACATTAGGAAAACCAGGAATAGCAGAAAAATTAAAAGGAGAAAACCTGCGAGCAAGGATTTTCTCCATATCGAACTAGTGGAGTCGCCAATCGATCCTTGAATCATGGAGTCGCCAGGTGAAAGATGCACAACTTTGAATGTGTCTGGTCCTTGTTCACCATCAAAGGCCAGATCCTAACATTGTTGTTACCCCGGGAAGCTTCTCAGGATGAGAAAGAAGTTGCTAAAACCTTCTCGAGAAAGATCCTCTGGGTCATCTTTCAGGTGTGCCAATATTAGCCACAGCTAAAACAATGAAGTGGAAACAATGGAGTCGCCATAGTGGAGTCACCAAGTGCACAGTAGCAATATTGAAGGGCTCTGATGTATGATACACCTTCAGAATCAGAGGCTCAATGTCGTTCTGCCCAGGGAAAATCTCCAACTTCGTCCCTGGCAACGGCGCCAGAAATGTTAGCGCCAGAAGTCACTCCTGGATTGCTTGCAGGAGCAGAGCCCGACGCCCATCAGTTTTTATATCAAGGTTTAATAAATGGGGTGATCAAATGGGTAAAGACTCAAGAAGATAAAACTTTGACTCAGGAGACCGGGCCTGGTATGTATGCAGCAAGGGAGGTCTTGATCCAACTTCTGTCCGTAAATGGATTAAAGGGTGACAGAGGGAAGACTTGTGAGAAGGGCCAGCAAGACTGCCTCAGGCGACAAGCCGTCGGAAGCTTGAGGATGAAAAAATCAGAAGCCAAGATCCTCTTGGTCTAGAGTTTCAAGGAGCTGAAGGGTGACTCGACTGGATCCTCGAATTCCAAGTCATTCCAGCGCTAAGAAAACACAAGAACTAATTAGAAACACTGCGACTGTTGCAGTGATCCAACCTACATCATCCTACAACAGCGCGAATCGACTGGATCCTCCAATTACGAGTTGTTCTAACACAGTAAACAAAGAGATGGAAGGGAACATGACATCCATAAAGTAAGAAATCTCAAATGCCTTATACATTAACCAGAGCGACTAGCGCTTCATCAAAACTTTACAATCGGGAGATTTGTTCAACCATCCATCTTTACAAAAATGGTGAAAACACCTACATATACTCAAAAACAACAACAACAACAAAATAAAGACGTTGTATTAAAAATATTGTGACTGCATGTCTTCTGACAGTCTGCGCATGCAGAATCTGGCTGATTGTGCACCCAAGACTTGGTGTCCCCTTGGTCAAATTCGAATGGCTATTTTTTGTCAAATGCCACCTTTACTGCGCATGGCTCCTGCAAGGGAAGTAGCTGAGCCATTAAGAGCCGATCTAGCATGTGCAGACCTCCTCCGGCTGGTTGAAGACTCAGCGTGGATTTTTTGGAAGAAATGGTACACAGGACCCTCTCGAGGAGACCGCTTTCTAGACTTCACACTTAATGAATGAAAGGAGGCTTCAACCACCCGTCCTCATCTTCATTTACTCTGAGCAAACACCAGGATCGAGGGCACATCAGATGGTACATGGAGATCGTGATGATCCCCTCTGGTACTGAACTCGGCGCCTTTGGCCTTCTTTACACAGCTTCATTATTTTCGGAAGTAACCACGGGTTGTGACCATGTGCTTAATCCTAAAGCGCTTTCAGTGTTCGCGAATGGGGGTGGGGGGCTAATCCATTCTTTTTTTTTAAAACGTGATGAGCGAAACACCGAGACGGCTCAATCTGGTGCCACGCATCCCTTTGAGATCTGACGGCACTGAATCCACTCGGTGATACTGCAGGCCCAACTTTGGGTGCTTTCGGCGCTTTTGGGGTTCAGGGTTTCGAGATGCAGAATGATGTGAAACTCTCACCCTTCGAACTCCCGAATGCCGAAACACCGATGCGACTAGATCTCGTGCCACGCGTCCTTTGGATGGACGGCTGCCATCCTCTCCTGCATACCCAATGGGCGCTATCCAATGCTCTAATATCGGTGCACCTCTGCTAGCCGCGATTTCCCGCCAACCATCGATCTGATCCCATGGATGGATCAGGACCGCTGACAGTAAAATTTTGCCCGCTCGCTTGATTTTAAGTCCGAACAGGACTTCTTCTATGCGTTGCGCTTGGGCGCTCCTCATGCAACCTGTATACTTGAATACTCTTGTGCCCTGGACAAGAAATGTTACTAACATTAGGCTCCATGGGGGATAGAGTCATCCCTGTGATTCTCTAAGGACTCATTCCGCAGCTTCAGTGCCTTTCTATTGGGCTATGGAGTCAGGCTCAAAACATCCTGTTGTTGAAAATACAGGCCGAAAAATAAAAGCAACAAAATAAAGATACATGCTCAAAGGAGCTTATTTATCTACAATCCTAAACTAATAAAACACTGTACATGGGGCTAGGTGAAAGAAGAATTCCACCATATCCATTCAAACAGCTTCCTGGATAGAAGCTCCTTCATTCTATCAATGATCATCAGCAGATGGTGTAACCGTGACAGCAGAACAGTTACACTCTTCAACTCCTCCTTACAGGCCGGAATTGAGATGAAATAGGGTGGCTCCAAGGCATAGGGGAAATGACACTCCATGTACTCGCTGACAGGATCATAGAATGAGTGGAAAATTTTGGAAAATTGGCGACAGGCAGCCTCTTCTGCTACACAGTTGTTCACATGCGGCCGAATATCTCTGATAAGCGCAGGCGGGTGAATAACTGAAGTGGGCTCACTAATCTCAGGTGGTGGCTGCTCACTGACTAGTTCTGAACAAAGGCCAGACCGCTCCTCTGGTTCTTTTTCCTCTTCTTGTCTCTCCCCGTGGTCAGATTCATAATCGTCATAAACAGGACCTGTGGGAAAGCTCTACTCTTGGAAGTCCTGCATTTCCAGCACAGAACATGATTCATAGTTTTCATAAAAAGGCTGGTCGTTCTGATCAGTAAAAGGTGATGTGGGGTTTTGTTGCTCCTCTTCCAAATAATCATCAAAGTCGGGGGGGGAAAGAGCTTCTCCAACTTGCAGAAATGGAACTATCCCTCGCTCCTCCGTTTCAACCCCAAATGTAAACACATCATGGGAAATCTCGTGAAGGAAAAGAGAAAAATCCTCTTCCACAACTACCTCTTCATTGTTTTGATCTGAGAAAGAAAGCTCATCGGGGGCAGATGTTAATGTGTTTACAAAATCTTCAATAATCACCTCGAAAGAGCCATCTAGAACATCTTCCTCAGAGACTGGAAGATCCTTTGCACAGTCTTCAGATTTCAACCTTTCTAATTGAGCAGAGAGATACTTCACCTGTTCCCTCAGCTCGCTCATGGTGTCTTCTTCCTCCCTGGGATCTTCATAACTTTCATAACACTCCTCTGATGCAGATGAATGGGGAGGATAAAGGAATGATTTCTGATCTAGGTCATCAGGATCATCCTCACAGCCTATGTCAGAAATAACTTCATTTTGTACAGATTTGTGGTATCCCTCACCACAGTTATGACAAATCAACTTGGAGGGATAAAACTCCTGACAATAGGCGATGAAATCTGCATGAAACTCTGAGAGTGAAGAAATGCTAGCAGGGGGAAAAGAATGATACCATTTACGTGCATCCCCTACTAACGAGAACATGAACATCTTTAGTAATACATCCTCATGATGTATCTCCCACTGACACATGAGTTCATGAAACTCACTGAGGTGCTGAGTAGGGTTGTCCTCTTCGCATTTTCCAAATATGGGAAAATAATCACCCCTTTCATTCAAAGAGGGGACAACATTAGGAAAACCAGGAATAGCAGAAAAATTAAAAGGAGCAAACCTGCGAGCAAGGATTTTCTCCATATCGAAACAGTGGAGTCGCCAATCGATCCTTGAATCATGGAGTCACCAAGTGAAAGATGCACAATTTCGAATGTGTCTTGTCCTTGTTCACCATCAAAGGCCAGATCCTAACGTTGTTTTTACCCCAGGAAGCTTCTCAGGCTAAGAAAGCAGCTGCTAAAACCTTCTCGAGAAAGCTCCTTTGGGTCAGCTTTCAGGTGTGCCAACAGTAGCCACAGCTGAAACAGTGAAGTGGAAACAATGGAGTCACCACAGTGGAGTCACCAGGTGCACAGTAGAAATCTTGAAGGGCTCTGATGTCTGATGCACCTTCAGAATCAGAGGCTCAATGTCGTTCTGCCCAGGGAAAATCTTCAACTTCGTCCCCGGCAATGGCACCAGAAATGTTAGCGTCAGAAGTCACTCATGGATTGCTTGCAGGAGCTGAGCCCGACGCCCATCAATTTTTATGTCACGGTTTAATAAATGGGGTGATCAAATGGGTAAAGACTCAAGAAGATAAAACTTTGACTCAGGAGACCGGGCCTGGTATGTATGCAGCAAGGGAGGTCTTGATCCAACTTCTGTCAGTAAATGGATTAAAGGGTGATAGAGGGAAGACTTGTGAGAAGGGCGAGCAAGACTGCCTCGGGCGACAAGCCGTCGGAAGCTTGAGGATGAAAAACTCAGAAGCCAAGATCCTCTTGGTCCAGAGTTTCAAGGAGCTGAAGGGTGAATCGACTGGATTCCAAGCCATTCCAGCACTGAGAAAACACAAGAACTGATTAGAAACGTTGTGACTGTTGCAGTGATCCAACCTACATCATCCTACAACAGTGCGACTCGACTGGATCCTCCAATTCTGAGTTGTTCTAACATAGTAAACAAAGAGATGGAAGGGAAGCTGACATCCATAAAGTAAGAAATCTCAAATGCCTTATAAATTAACCAAAGCGACCAACGCTTCATCAAAACTTTGCAATCGGGAGCTTTGCTCAACCATCCATCTTTACAAAAATGGAGAAAATGCCTACATATACTCAAAAACAACAACAACAGCAAAAACAAGACGTTGTATTAAAAATATTGCGGCTGCATGTCTTTTGACAGTCTGTGCATGCAGACTCTGGCTGATCGTGCACCCAAGACTTGGTGTCCCCTTGGCCAAATTCGGACGGTTGTTCTTTGTCAGACGCCACCTTAACTGTGCATGGCTCCTGCAAGGGAAGTAGCTGAGACATTAAGAGCTGAGCTAGCATGTCCAGACCTCCTCTGGTTGGTCGAAGACTCAGCATGGCATTTTTGGAAGAAATGGTACACAGGACCCTCTTGAGCAGACCGCTTGCCAGACTTCACACTTAATGAATGAAAGGAGGCTTCAACTACCCGTCCTCATCTTCATTTACTCTGAGAGAACACCAGGATCGAGGGCGCATCAGATGGTGCATGGAGATCGTGATGATCCCCTCTGGTACTGAACTCGGAGCCTTTGGCCTTCTTTACACAACTTCATTATTTTCCCAAGTAACCACGGGCTGTGACCATGTGCTTAATCCTAAGGCGCTTTCAGCGTTCGCGAATGGG
>SNQJ01S0021393.1:39421-59905 GCA_010110895.2 Picea sitchensis | reverse complement strand
TTGAGATCTGACGGCCCTGAATCCACTCAGTGATACTGCAGGCCCGACTTTGGGCGCTTTCGGTGCTTTTGAGGTTTAGGGTTTCGAGATGCAGAATGGCGTGAAACTCTCACCCTTCAAACTACCGAATGTCGAAACACCGACGCGACTAGATCTCGCGCCACGCATCCTTTGGATGGATGGCTTCCATCCTCTCCTGCATACCCAATGGGTGCTATCCAATGTGCTAATATCGTCGCGCCTCCGCTAGTCGTGATTTCCCGCCAACCGTCGATCTTCTCCCATGGATGGATCTGGATCGTTGACAGTAAGATTTTGTCCGCTCGCTTGATTTTAATTCCGAACAGGACTTCTTCTATGTGCTACGCTTGGGCACTCCTCATGCAACCTCCAGACTTGAATACTCTTGTGCCCTGGACAAGAAATGTTACTAACACAATGAAGTATTCATTTGGATCTGCAATTCTTAAAATTGGAGAACTAGTTAATAATTGCTTCAAGTGTTGGAAAATCTTTTCACAATCCAACATCCACTGAAAATTCACAACCTTATTTTGCAAGGAAGTGATTGAGTGTGAAATCTTTGAGAATCCTTCAATAAATCTCTTATAGTAGCCTGCAAGACCCATGAATGATCTGACCTCTGTCACATTCTTTGGCGCTGACCATCCTCTAATGGTGTCTATCTTCTCAGGATCCACTGTTATCCATTCGTCTAAAATGATATGCCCCAAACAATGAATTTGATTATGATAAAATGAGCACTTTCTCAATTTGGCATACAACAAATGCTCCCTTAATACTTGTAACACCATCCTCAAGTGTTGTTCATGTTCTTCCTCCGACTTAGAATATATAAGAATGCCATATAAAAATAAAATGACAAACTTATATAAGTATTCTCTTAAAGTACCATTCATTAAACACATGAAGACAGTTAGTGCATTTGATAACCCAAATGGCACCATTGTGAACTCATAATGACCATACCTTGTTCTAAAAGCAGTCTTGTTGATGTCTTCTTTAATTCTTACTTGATGATAACCTGACCTAAGATCAATCTTGGAGAATATTTTTGCATCTTTCAATTGATCAAAGAGGTCATCGATCCTTGGAAAAGGATACTTATTCTTCATAGTTACCTTGTTCAACTGCCTAAAGTCAATGCAAAGTCTCAATGTTCCATCATTTTTCTTCACAAATAAAATTGGGGCACCCCAAGGTGACACACTTGGGCGTATATACCCCTTCTTCAAAAGCTCTTCAAGTTTCATTTACAATTACTTCAATTCTGGTGTACTCATCCTATAAGGGGTCTTGGATATTGGAGTTGCTCCAGGCATCAGATTTATGGAGAAATCAATGTCTCTTTTAAGGGGTAATCCTGGTATTTCCTTAAACACATCTTCAGACTCTTTTAGGACTGCATAATCTTCAATATTTGACACATTATCTTTAGGTGTCTCTTCCATGTGTGTTGCAAATATTTGACACCCTTTTTTGTAACATTTCTTCAGGTGCAATGCTGAAATTTCTCTGATGGTTACTGTCCTGGGAATTCTCTGCATTGTCCTTAGGTTTCCTTCCTCATCCAAGCAAGTAAACTCCTTGTTATGATAGTCTATGATAGCATGATTTTGTTCCAACCAATCCATCTCAATTAGACAGTCATAGGAACCTAAAGGAAATATGTTCAAATATTCCTTGATGTTCAGTCCATTCAAGTCCATAGGACATGACTTAACCATCTCACTAACTTTTCTTTTAGCTCCGGTAGCCATATGCACCAACCAAGATTTTCCATGCTTGTTTCTTGGAAAATGCAAACTTTCCACCATCTTAGGATCTATATAACTATCAATAGCACCTGAATCAATTAAAATAGCAATGGTTTTGTTGTTGATCATACCTTCCACTTCAATCATATGTGATTGATACTTTGCTTGCTTGTTTTCCAGGGCTGCATAGATCCTTGGTACATTTATGCCCATGTGTTCCACTATTTCATCTTGTTGTACATTGTGAACAGTCCTCACTTTTTCACCTTTGTGAGGGAAATCTCTAAACATATGATCTCCTTTACTACCCCAACATTGAATAGGTGGCTTCCTTGGCCTATTTCCCCATGTATCAATCATTCTGGGTTCTCTAGACATTGGTTGTCCCTGAGGACTATTTCTGAAGAATGGTGGATTAGTTCCCTTCTTCCTATGATCCATATTGAATTTCTTCTTGTCTTCGCAATATTTATGGAAAGGTGGCCTTGCGTTTTGTTGATCATATAGGCATTTAGCTTGCCTTATGGTCTCCTCCAATGTTTTGGGATCATCATATTGTATTTTTTCACTGATGAATGATGGAAATCCACTCAAATACCTTTGAATCTTAACTGTTTCATCCTTGATGAAAGAAACATACTTCAGTAGTTCTAAAAACCTTCTTTAATATTCATCTATGGTCATACTCCCAAGCTTGAGTTCAAATAACTCTTTCATTTTCTTGTCATAGTATATTTTAGTCAAGTATTTCTTTTCAAAATACTTATTGAATTCCTTACAAGTAACACTTTTCTCTTTAATCTGTTGCACCTGCACAAGTTGATCCCACCACATGGATTCCTTTCCCTTGAGTTGATAGATGGAAATTATTCCTTCTGCATGAGCAGAATAATTATGCAATCGAAAATACTTTCTCATGCCCAACATCCATGTCTCTGCATATTCACCCTTATTATGGTCACCATCAAATGTAGGACGTTTGATTTTGTTCATTTATCCGCGTAGCTCATCCACCCCATACCTCTTATTCTTCCTAACAGGGGGATGGACTTGAGATGTTGTGTGCTTTCTTATTGGAATGCCTCGGGGAGTGATGGTGGTGTCTGTTAACACTTATTGTTCTTATTTTCTCATCAGGAGACTTGTGACTTACTGATTTGCTTAAACCACTCTCCTTATCCAATTTATTTTCTATTATGTTCAATTTATGCATTAACTTCATGTTGAAGTCCTCATGTTGCTCCTTGGATTTCTTAAGCCTTTCATTATCATCTTTATGGTTGTGGACATCCTTCTGCAAATTTTTAATGGTCTCTACAATATTCATGTTTTCATCCCTTCCTTCTCCATGTCCATTGGAGTTTGTTCCTTCAATGCCCATATGGACATCCATCCCTCTAATATCATATTCTTGGATGTAATCCCCCTATGCATATTCCATTCCTCTACAATCGATGTTGATCCGTATATGATCTAGTTGTTGTTAACTCTACAAAATGTGCAGCCAATAGAACTTTGTCAGGCTAACTGTTTCAACAAATTCGTGAAAATATGAACCATTCTGGTTCAATAATGCATCAGAATTATTTATTATGATTTTGTGAAAATTGAATTCCCAGATCAGTTTTCCGGGTGATAATTATATTATGTTGTCCAATACCTTTGCAGTGCCTTCTTCAATGCTCAATTCTAAGTCTTGAGTAGAAAATTATGGTTATTTGAAAATTTTCCATTAATTTTTTTTTTCACTCTTCAACTTGGTGCAATTTTGCGTTGTGATTATGCATTTTTGCACCTACTCCATTGGATTTTTAATAGGATCTCAATTGGGCTTCTTCATATACATATTTTGGACAGTCTATCCAAGTTTCACCTTTTCTGGGTTCTGGGATGCTAGTTACAGCCTACTGAAGTTCTAGGCCAATTCGTGTTTTTGGTCTAGAATGCTACAGGTACCTTGTTTTCCATCTTAAACATTTTTAACATGCCCAAAATTTTAATTCAGCTCTGGGACTATTTTCTATGGTTCAATGTCTTTCCATATACTGCTCTTGTGCCTCAATTTGATTCCAGAGCAGAAAGTTATGGCCCTTTGAAGTTAGTTTGGTATTAAAATTTACCCTCCACTATTTGTCTTGTAACTTCCTCATAAAAGCTTCGTTTGACGAATGGTTTACACCATTAGAAATTTCTCTCTGAGCTCTTTCATTTGAGTTGTAGAGAGAAAGACTACTTTGGTATAGGTATACTTTGTTCTCAAGGTTTTTGAGTCGCTAAAAATGTTGTTTAGGGCCTCAAAAATGCACTTCTAAAAGATGACCTTCAAACAGTATAAAATGTCACAGAAATTCACTGGTTTTCTGTTGTTGTAGACCATCCAAATGACTTTGCACGCACAAATTTGAACCTATACACCCATATTTAGTATGCGCAGCAACACCATAAGGTAGCCCATGCTCCACGCACCTATAACCAATGTGGATCACTTCTTTGTCGCGTCAATAACTGGTGCGCACTACTTTTGTGTCGCGCCAATATCCACCGCGCACAATTTTGGTTCATGCACTAATACCTATTGCGCACAATTTTTGTGTCACGCACTAATATTTTGTGCACACCATTAGCTAAATTGTCGTGCGACAACATATACCCACATTGCACGCACACCAACAAAATTCCTCTGCGCTCTGTCAATATTGTGCACACCACGCACACCATTATTATGCATGTGCCCACCACGCATGCTAGTATTATGCATGCACCACTCAATCTGCACCGCGCAATGCTAAATTTAGTGTGCACATCCGCACCCCATTATTTTTTCACGCATTACCACTTTGCATCATGCAGCGCCAAATTTCAGTGTGCAGACCCGCGTGCCAATATTTTCCACACATTACCACTTTGCACCATGCAGCACCAAATTTAAGTGCGCAAACCCGCGCACCAATATTTTTCATGCATTACCACTTTGCATCATGCAGTGCCAAATTTAAGTGCGCACACCTGCGTACCAATATTTCTCATGAATTTCCACTCTGCACCACGCAACACCAAAAATTTAACGCTCATAGCCATGCACCCTTATTTTCCACACATCACTATGCATCATGCATTTTTAGTGTGCACACCTACACACATTCATTTTTATGTGCATCAATTCCTCGTGACTTCCGCTGCAGAAATTGGGGTTTTTGCCAAACTTTTTCCCAATTTTCACCATAGACATTCTGCAACTATGAATTTTGTTCAATTTCACCCTGATAACACCAATTCAACCTTTGCAACAACAAATCGTTGTTGGTTGACATTCCTAGAATGATTTTTTCCCAAACTCAATTCACGAATTGAAAATTTGAATCAACTAATCTCACTCCATTTGTCATGGTTTCTCTATAACATCAAATTCGCCCAATTCCAGGTCTAAATTTGCTAGAACAGATATTAAATTAGGAATATCTCACTACTTGGTCAAATTTCTCAATTTTCCCATGAATTTAACAACAGAAATTGGGGCTTTTCCCAATTCCACACAATTGCTCCTAATTTTTACCATGGACGATTTTTAACTTGAAATTCGGCCACTTCAAAATCAATTCTCTGTGAAATTTCACTTCAACTCAACTTTCTTGTCCCATCTAGGCTCAGTGTTGAAAATTGGAGTTTTGATACCATATTGTAACATCCCCAACATCCAACTAGGCTATGCCACATAAAATTTTCGAGATGTATGCAAATTAAACATATACACATAGAAACTCTTGCAGAACTTTATATATATAACTTAAAATAGACAAATATATTTTGTAAATTCACAGATTCATATGGAAATAACAGTAAACATATACATGTAGCATAGACAGTCATTACTCATAAATATAAAAATAAGTATAAACCACACATAGGAAAAACCCATAAAAATAAACGCATACATAATAATGCAACATGTAACTTAACATAAAATTGTCACTTATCTTGGTAAAAATATTACCAACTACGTGCATACCTTCCACGAACCTCCCAGCCTTAGACCACACTACTCATCACTCTTAGCAGTAGGTCACCCCCGAGCTAGGACTAAACTCCACCTGGGTAAAGGGGTTCCTAAGGAGGCTTATGTATCTCAAACAATAGGAAAGACTCTGTCACAGGTACCTACTCAAAATAACAGCCTACAATACCTCATTCCCCACATGCCTATCCCACCCCAAGAAGTGTGCCCCTTCTTTTCTCAATAGTCCTTTGGCTGCCCCACTTCCTTTATGGGCTTCAGCAACAGACTGGACATGAAGTCTCAAATCCATGTAGTTGCAGTTTGTCACCTTCCGAAAATCAATTCCCAACAATTCTCTCACCAAGAGAGAAATTTCTCATCAGCCTGCAACCTGCCTCTTCAGTATCCCACGAGCCTAAAACCCCGCTTCTTCAGTCTAGCTCCCAAGCTAACCAGGTATAGATACAGGTATGGTACAGATACAGGTATGGTACAGATATAAGTATAGGTACAGTGATGGGAAGGTAAAGATATAGTTATAGGTACAGGTACAGGAAGGTACGAAGGACAGTTGAATGAGTGAGTGAATGATCATGGAATGAATGGAAAAATGAACTAAGTCCAATCTTTATGTATGCATGTTCCCAACTTGACACTTGTCATGTTGAGAGCTACTTTGGTCCACTTGTCCCCATCCTTAGAACTTAGGATAAAATAATTATCCAAACTTTATACTTTAAGTAATATTAATATAATATTACTTTTTGGCTTAAGCTCCCTAGCTTAGCCCCTTATCCTTAACTTTTATTCCACCCCCACCTTTCCCTAACTAGGGGATTTTAGTCCCCCATACTCTTTTATCATGGTCGGTCTACACGCAGTGATGTATTATATTAATGATAAAACATATACAAAAATAGGATCTGGCCTTTAGCATCTAGGCTCTCTGGCCTAATTCCACACATAAGCCTCCTAGCTTATAATAACTAGCTCACGAGCCTATAAAACACAACATATAGGCTCCCTGGCCTCAAAATTGCACACACTTAAGTTTGTTGTGTGTGGTATCCTGGAATGTGTGCACTTCATCATTTTAGTGTGCAGTACATGTGCACACTATACCATGAAAGGTGCATGCAAAATGATTTCAAATAGCTCACTAGCTTAAGTACATTTGCATTTACATTTACAGTTGGGGTTCGGCCTAGGGGTATTACAATATTCCTTGTCAATACATTTCAAATGGTAGGTAGCACACCATGTGGTTCCTCGCGGTTGGGAGATATGCCCTATTAAACATGATAATGTAAAATTTTCCCCTAAATGGTTGCAAACAAGAAGTTATAAGTCGGCCCCAAAATCAAGTAAAGGATAAAAATGGTTTCAAAAAAGAAGTTATAGGTCAGCCCTAAAGGCAAGTAAAGGAGTTACTTGGAAGAATATAAATACACATCAAGAGCCTCTCATTTTTATCAAGGAAGCTTGTGATCTCTTAGTGCAAGTGAAGTAGCAGATTTGTGCGAAGGAGGGAGTTCTTGGAGCTGCAGATGTGAGAAGGGTTTTTGGGAAGCCCTATCTAAGGTGACCCCCATGGGTCAAGTAAAGGGTGTCCAAGGAGGACCCCGCTGGTTGTCCAAGACTCATCACGTGAGGTCATGCTCATTGCCCAATCCAATCCTTCGATGTTGAGGAAGGGTTTGAACAATATGCTCTTTTCTTGATGCTAAAGTTGAGGAAGGTTTGATGATCTGAGATCTCATACACTAGGGTTTTCATATAATGTGTTGTTCCTGAGTCTGTACTTAAGGCTCAAAAGTACAGTGTCAAGGCATCCGAAAGTGGTTAAAAGATGGATAAGGGAGAAACGTCAACCTTCGGAGAAGGAAACTAAGGGAGGTTTCTTCGTTGGCGTTGGCTGGCTTCGAACTGTTCCAAGATAGTTATGTCTCATTCAATTGTTGTCCATGATTGTTCAAGTTCAGCCCGGTTAGTTGTCGTTTTAAGGATAGTGTCGAAGAGGTTTAAGGCGATGTGTGTTTGGTTCAATAGTCTGGGTTCAACGTTAGGTTGAGTCTGTACAGGAACTGTCATGGGAGAACAATAAAGATATAAAAGACTTTTAGGAAAGATTAAGTGTTGTCTAGTTTGATCTTATAAAAGAGAACTTACAGATGCAGAAATAAAATATAGATGCAAATCTAAGGCTCGTTCCCGTAACTGTATCATATTTTTATAAAAGGGATGAGATGAGAGAAAAACATTGAGCCATTTACAAAGTAAAGTTCCAACCAGTGGAAAACTCACGACATAAACGGGAGAGGAAAATATGTAAGGAAATAACCAATGTAACAAAGAATATATGTAGAATTCTAAAACTGCAGATTGGTCTTACACAGCTGATAGCTGGTGCAGAGGAAAGGCAATAAACAATTACAGAAAACCCAAATTCATTCGTTATAGTAAAGGTCGTACTAAATTACAACGAAGCACATCAATTATGAATATGAATTGAAGTGTAAAAATGAGATACAAGGAAGCAAACTTGTGATACAGAAGTGACGGAATTGAGAATCTCCAGATCTGCTTGTATTAACTCTCAATGTAAAAACTCTATTACAAATAACTCAGAAAGGGTCCAGCCTTGTTTATTTCTCTCTGGGGTATATTTATACAATTTCTACAAAGTAGGTAGAATCTCAATAGTCGCAAAATTTCAGTTATGACAGAGGAGAGAGCAATCACTCCATTTCCCCTACTCTGTCTTCATTTAGTGTCAGGTTCTCGTCTTCGCGCGAACTCGGTGAAGGCGATACATCTTTAAAAGTCCGACCGAAAATTGATTTGCCGATTCATATGCTCCTAGCATCCCTGCGATCTCAGTGGCGAATTTCTCATTCTTTTTATTTTTTCCATCGGTCATGACCTTGAACTTCTTAGCAGTCGATTCTCCCTCCTGGTAGAATTCCCTTTTTACTACTGTTTTTCTCTTTTTATCAAAGAAGACATCGTTCGGAGGAAGTTCTTCTGCTCGTATGGGCCTCAGCTCCTCATTAAATATCCATCCTTCTTCGACATTCCCCTGCGTCGAATGCAAGGGGGTGACAGAAGTGATGGGTTCCCCAATTTGTTTCGCTGACTTTCCTGGGGTATCAACCAGGTTCTGCTTCTTTGGCGGTTCCAAGGTCTTTGTCTCGACTTCCGGATTTTGTTTCTTTGGCGGGTCCGGAGTCAGTACCTCTGCTTTGGGATTGTTTGTTTGTTCCTCCTCGTCCTGGTGTTTTGCCGAGTCGGGAATAGCATCTTCGGGATCTTCAGCATCCTTCTGCTTTGTCTCGGGAACACCCTAACTCTCACCTCGCAACACAGCGGGGAGACCGCTTCGTCTATGCTCTTGGAATTTTAACACAGCAGTTGTGTCCTCAGGTGCCAAGGATCGGATCCGGACTAGAACTTCTTCATAAGACCTCACCCCTCGGAAAATATCATCTGAGGGTGAGTTCTCATGCTCGAATCTCTTGAGCCCACAATTTGCTAAATGGTTGCTCACAACCCTCTGTGGATCATGTTTCTTATACTCGATGGAGACCAAATTCAGGTCTTCCAGGGCTGCAGCCTCAGCCTTTGCATGCCCAAAATCCAATAACGAATAAGAATTCAGCCGAATGTGAAAATATGGCCACACCTTCTTTGAGTATCCTTTGAGTTCTTTACTTACCCCACCAATTACTTTCTGTCGGGAAACCTCGCGACAAGCCAGCTTGTCGGGGATGAACAATGGTAGCGCAAGCGGGGAAACAGCAGCCCCGAACACTCTGAAGTATGAGAACTCTGCCTCCACGTACCAGTCCGCTATGCCACTCAGATTTGCAGCAATGCTGTCCAAGATATGAGGTGGTGGGTGACAAAAAATGGCGATATGCAGGGGCACCATCACCTAGTTGAAAATTTCGTATATGAAACTATCTGCTTTATTTTCCCATAGCTTTTCGTGGTATACATGTACAGGCCTGTCTTCGGCCGGAGTCCAAGCCCAGCTCATCAATGGGAATGGTGTCATGGAACATATCGTGTCCATGATATATGCGGACATGAAGAATGAGGACGGCCTCCCACTTTCCCTCTGTTCTTGATACTCTGTGACCCGGTTGGCCAAACTGTCCAAGAGTATCTTTGCCCAATTAAACGAGCAACCTTCTGCAATTTGAAACATCAGAGGCACCCACGCGATGAAAAAATGTGATGTGTCCTCTCTCCCAANGTCATCATGGCCACATACTTATACTGTGGCTCTAGCGAAGCGATTGAATAAATTCCCTGGTCATTTGCTCTGAATTTCATGGTGCGTGAAACCCAATCCTTTATCAAACCGGGCATGGTTTTATCATATTGGGTGCACTCCTTTTCTTTGAATTAGGAATTCAACACCATATGTGTATTCAGACGTCATCGGGATCTTATACATGGTTTGGATATGTTCCGGCCTAAAAGTCCCGACCGTGACCCGCTGCCCATTCATGATAGTCCTGGTGGGTAGGTCTATGTGATCCAATGCCCATCGGATCATGTCATAATATGGCAGCAACCGTGGTCTGGCTGCTACCCTGTGCATTCCGGATTGGACAACTATCTTGTATTTAGTGTTTAGATCATCCTTTTCATTGTCGTCTGAGTCTGAATAATTCACCAATTCTGATTGCAGAATGTCTGAAACAAATGACCAGCTAGGGACCGAATCGACACTCCGGGGCGAAGTTTCGGAGACATTGTCTGAGCCTTGTCCCACGACCTCGACATTCACCTTTGCTGCTTTCCGTGGAGCCATAGTCGAAGCTTGTGTTTTCACCCTTCTGCAATAGAACTGCGTATAAATGCAGAAATTAGTTCACTCATAAATGACGAGCTCTGTGTGCTTATGAAAATGCGTTCGTTATAATGAAATGAAACTCTTATATATATTTGAAAATTCGGTACTTTTCAAAATAAGCCTATCAAATCGTAATTAGAAAAAAATTTATTGTGTAAAATCCGATCTTATATGTGTGGATTTACCCCATTTCTTCATAAATGTCATAAATTTCTGGCGGTTTGACAGTCAGTCGAAGTATGGAGAGAAAATGGCTACCTCGGAAAACGTGCAATCCTCGAGGTGCGGGATATATCTTGTTTTAGCTTGATTAATCAAATGCTTACCAACTTTAATCAACTTCTCGCCGTTCGTTACATCGTAGATTTCCTTTTAACACTTTGAGTCTTCAACTCACGAGATCGCGAGGACCGACTTTGGCTTAATTAACAGTAATCGCGATTTGGGGCATAATTAATTTTATAATCATTTTATTCGCCATATCGCAACTCGGAACCTCGAAGACAAGTTTCTGGAAGATTAGTATGTCGAGTCGCGAAACCGTGAGGTGGCGATAATTAGGACTCAATTAAGGGGAAGAAAATCTTGGATTAGGCGATTAATTAATCATGTTCTAATTACATCGCGACTTCGTGAGTCGGGGTTTTAGATGTCGTATCTTTCAAAAAGATAGTGCCGAGTGGCGAAACACCGAGAACAGATTTTAACCACGGTTAGCTTTTTTGCCTTTAATCCTTGACCAGGGTTAACCCGAAAAGACCTCGTGTTCTCAGCTCTCGGGGTTGTAAAAATAAAAATTTGGGTTTGGCGAACGCTGAGGCGCGAAACCCCGACGACGCCTAATCATGAGTCAAAGGATTTTACCCCGGTTACTGTCTTGAGTGAAAGTTTAAAACGACTTCGTCGTTTCGTGACTCGGGACGCGTGAACTTATGGGTTATAGTATTTGACTTGCGAGATACCGAAATAGATCAAACGGAGGAAACCTTCTTACGAAAAGTAGGACTTGTTTCGAGGGTAGAAAAAATTGAGCTGCTTGCATGCTCAAGCTCTTGGATATCATCGATCTCTCGAAGGGGCAACTGAAAACCATCTTATGATTTCCAACATCGAAATAAAAATTGTGACGGGTTAAAAAACAAAGGCGGCTCCAACATAGGCTCCAACTAGGGATCTCGCCTTCCTGTGAGGCGGGAAGAACAGTAGACCACGTGCCAATATTGGGTAAATGGAGTCAAAAACTCAATTAGGCGGAAAAATTCCAAGGAAAAAGGATCGAAGGGGGGAAAATACTTTGTTCTTTGCCTCGAGAAGTTTTTCAAAATCAGATATTCTTTTCAACATAGTTGTAGTCTCTTTCACAATTTTTCCTTTCCCACTACTAACTTTGGGTATGTTTTAAAACAGTCAAAACGACCCTAGGAGACTCAATAGACCTTGTGGCTCTTGGCTTGCATCAAAAGAATGAGATTATACATTTTTAATTCGGGAAGCCCCGTCTGAATTTGGGATGTGGATCAGGTTTTTAGCAAACATTGGTTACCAGAGTAGAGTGATATTCATGTATAACATCCTTCCATATATCTCAGACATTGCTTCACTGCTAGCGAGCCTGTTCAGTACCCAGGTGAAGTTATTTGGCCCCTTTTACTGAATTTCCTTTCACCACTTCGGAAAATATTTATGCATTTAAATGCTGAGACGAGGCCAATCATTTCTGAATTTCCTTTCATCGTCTTCCTAGACTAGGTGGGGGCAATCATTTATGAATTTGCTTTCACCACCTGTCTTATAATTTACTTTTTGAGCGCGAAGATGGGGGAAATCAGTTTGTATCAGGGCTGATATCTGTGTAATATTTTGCATCAAAGGTCTGTCAACTTACTTTGATTACTCGGTACCAAACTTCCCTTGACCCTCACCTCACCTTCGTTCCTAGGGAAAAAAGGAAAAAAAAAAATTAAGGGGCATCCCGTTTGAGCAAGCTTTGATTCTCCCGATGCTATTGAAAAACCTATGAAAGTTAGGATCACTCTAGACGTTCCTTCTCTTAGCAAGGGATCAAGTAGTTGTGGGGACCCGCTTTCTTTCCATAATCTGTTTTGAGACTCAAGAGGCTAAAACGAAAAAAAAATTATTCCTTCATAATGAAACAAAAAGATGGTAGCTTGTCAAAAGTTAGACCCAAAAACAGGCATGGTACAAGGTAGTGATTCATTAACTCAAAATACAGAAGGTCAAAACAGTTCGAGACTGGCTCCTGTAGATATATTTGGGGACAGTTAATTTGACTGACTGTTTTAGACTGAGTGTATCATTCAAATCATTTTAAATCAAAGGTTATCAAGCCAAGAAATAATCCTATTATCTAACATTCTAGTCGATATTGTAGTTTGAATGACGCTACATCGGTTTACTTTAGCAGTCTTTCATAACATGAGTATTGAGAAAGCTCACCCTTACCTTTCTCGGTGCACTATGAAGCCATTTTTAGGTATCACCTGTTTTATGCCGATTTGTTTCTGACACCACCTTGCGAATTAACCTTCCTACTAGCTTTGCAAGCAGCTGGAATCCTGTAAAAACCAATACGAACTTTATTTGAAACATGTCGAAAAACTATGAACAAAAGAGAGAAGAAAGCCCAAAGGGTAATGTTTTAAATAAAAATGCATGTATGTACACAAAAATTTCATTTAATAATTTTGTTTTTTTTTTTGTTTTTTTTTATGGCGACTGTTATGTCATGTAATGTTTCAGATATCGCCCATTGACAGGGGCGTTGAGGACTTCTCCGTCGATGTTTTCCAGCAGGAAGGAATTTTTCCCTTTCGGAGCCGAGACCCTGAATGGTCCATACCAGAGGTGGTCAAATTTACCATGCTTCGCGACCTCCTCTTTTCTTGCATCCCATCTTAATACCAAGTCACCCGGAAGGAATTCCCTGTCCTTTGCCTTGAGATCGAACAATGCTTTCATTTCATCCTGGTACTTCTGCATTTTTTCATCAACTTCAACTCTATGTTGTTGAACCTCGATCAACTGGTTAATTCTCATGGTTACATGATTGGGTTCTTCGTTTTGATACTGCCATAACTTCATCACTGGCAGCACTAAGTTTATAGGTAGGACCACCTCTGTTCCATAGACCATTTGAAATGGTGAAATGCCGATAGACCTTTTAGTGCTGATGCGGTTTGCCCATAATGCGTATTTCAAGTGCACATGCCAGGACCTTTTATTTTCATCCAGTACTTTCTTGATTATGTTCACCAGGCTCTTGTTATATGACTCGGCCAATCCGTTTCCCTGGGGGTAATATGTAGTGGAATGGCCGAGAACAATATTGTACTTCTGACAAAAGTTGATCATAGCCATAGATTTGAAGGCCTGGGCACTGTCGGTAACAATCTTTCGGGGACACCCGAATCTTGATACGATATTATCTTCCAAGAAATCGATCACCACCGAATATGTTTCCCTTTTGGTTGGAATGGATTCCAACCACTTAGTAAAATAATCCGTGGCTGTTAAGATCCACTTATGTTGAGCACTGGAATGGGGATTAATTTCCCCTATGAAGTCTAGACCCCATTGTTGAAATGGAGCTTCAACTTTGACTGGAATGAGTGGTAGTGCAGGGAGTTTCTGTTTACCAGCGAATATTTGACAAGGGTTACACGCACGTACTTTGGCATTGACATCTGAAAATAGTTTCGGCCAATAGTATCCAACCCTCAAAGACTTGTAGGTCGTGGCTCTCCATGCATGGTGTCCTCCACAGACTCCTTCATGAAATTCCTCTATAACCCGTGAAGTTTCCAACTCAAACAAACATACTAGCAGGAACCCAAGTGGATCCTTCTAGTATAGTTGACTTTCGGCGATGCAATATTTTATAGCATGGAGTTTTAAAGTTTTGCATTTGGCTGGTGATAGTTCATTCAGGTATTTCAGGTTTAACAAGTAGAACACTATGTCTTTATACCAGCCCGACGATATGAACTTTTCTTCGACCTTACTTGGATCTGCTAGATCCTACGACTCGGGCAGGTGTGTGTCTCCGTCTTCTTCTTGTAGGCAATTAATATCAAGATCTCTAAGATTCGACTCATCCAAGAGTTTGGCAAAACCCTGCCCCTTTATCAATTTAGTCGGCTTGACTTCCAGATCAAACTCTTGTATTTTAGCGAGCCATCGCCCTCTTCTTCTATCACTGTCTGGTTGCACCAGTATGTCTTTTACAGAACTGGTAGGTACATACGCGATTATTTTTTAATGTAGCACATAAGTTCTAAATTCCTTCAATGCTTTTACCATTGCGTATGCTTGTTTTTCTATTATGTCATATTTCAGTTCTGCATCTCTGAGGCTTTTGCTGAAAAACGCTATCGGTTGTTCGAACCCCTCTTCATTTTTCTGCAAGAGTACCGCGGCGATGGTATGATCAGAAGCAAAAGAAAAAATGAGAAAATCTTTCAAATAATCCGGACTTGCTAACATAGGTGCCTCGCTTATAACTTTTTTAATATGCGCGAATGATGCCCTGGCCTCAATGGTCCAACTTACCCCACTATCCTTCTTCAACATTCCTGTAATCAATTTGACAATCTCAATGAAATTGGGAATGAACCTTCGTAGAAAATTTATCTTTCCTAAGAATGATTGAATTTCTTTTATATTTCTCAGGATAGTAATAGTATCTATCGCTTCAATCCTCTTAGGATCAATCCTGATTCCTTCCTTAGATACGACATGGCCCAGAATCTTACCTTCCCGCATTGCAAAATGTGATTTCTTTGGGTTCAGGGATAGACCAAACCTGCGGCACTTTTCGAACGTCTTTTTTAGATGCATCAAATGTTCTTCCTCGGTTTTAGAAAAAACCGTCAGATCATCGAGGTAAATAACTACGAACTTGTCCCTTTCTCCCACGAAAGCGATGTCCATAGCTCACTGGAAAGTGGCACCTGCATTCATCAAACCAAAAGGCATTTTATCATACATGAAAGTACCCCAGGGCGTGGTGAAAGCAGTTTTTTCCCTGTCTTGTTCATTCATAGCGATCTGATTATAGCCAGAGAAACCATCTATCATAGACATTCGATCATCCCCAACAACCTTTTCTAAAACATGGTCCATCTTGGGCAGCGGGTAATTATCTTTGAGGGACGACTTATTTAAGTTTCGAAAATCCACACATAGTCTGATTTCCCCGTTCTTTTTCCTGACTGGGACTAGGTTAGCTACCCAGTCCGAGTATCTCAGAGGTATGATTATTTTCGCGTCCAATAGTTTTTTAACTTCCTTTTCTATCACGGGTAACAGAATGGGGTTAATTTGCCTAAGCTTTTGCCTAAACGGTTTGACCCCAGGCTTCAAAGGTATCTTGTGATCAATAATGGAAGTGTCATACGTTTTCAATTCATCAGAGGACCAGGCGAAAACATCTTTATATTGTCTGAGTAAGTCTTTATACTCAACTTTCGCTTTGGGAGGGAGGAACTTCGATATTTTTACAATCTGGGGTTCTTTTTCGGTTCCTATGTCACAGTCCTCCACTTCTTCTGGTTGGGGCTGCAAAGTGGACTTTACAGGTACATCGTTCTGATCAAAAAGTATTTCCAAGGGAATCAATCCTTTGGGAATCTGATTGTTTTTAAGGACCAGCATACGATGATCCGCAATTTTTTCTTGGAAAGCTTCAGGTTCCTCTCCTTCTTGCATGATCCACCTAGAGTCATTCTGATTTTCTTGGTCAGCGTGAGTATCTAAGAATTCGCCTACTGTTGTAAGGAATTTCTCAATTTGTTCGTCATCTTCAAAGGCTTGCCAGTGTCGGATATTGTCTGGTATGGAGGGTTTGTATCTGATTTCAATGTGATACTTCAGTTTGAAGGTCGTAGGAGGAGAGAAGGTTGAAGCTGCCTTTGCCAATGCATCAGCATGTAGATTCTCTGCACGAGGGATAAAATGGATATTCACAGATGAGAAAAAAATTTCCATGAGATCCCAAACACAATTTCTATACGCTCTTAGTCTGGGATGCCTAGCCATGTACTGTCGGTTTACCTATTTTACTATTAATTCCGCATCACCATATACCTCCAAGTTTTTTATATTTATCTTTTTGGCAGCTCCTAATACTAAGATCAATGCTTCATACTCGCATACGTTATTAGTGTAATCTATGTCCCACTGCAAACGATAGGAGAAAGGAACAATGAACTTACCTTCAGGTGCCACAAGAAGTACTCTAGCACCTGCCCCTTCAGAAGACGAAGCACCGTCAAAGTACATTTTCCAGACACCAGTATTACATAGCTCCTCTGTCATGGGGTTTGACTCTTCCTGCTTTATATCGATTTCCTCCAGGCAACCATCCAGACCATCATCAAAAGACAAGATGCAATTTCCTAGGTCTTGGTCTACAATGTAAATAGGGAAGTTGTGTGGGTTTTGAGGGTCACTGACCGTATATGCTAATCGTGTTTCTTTGTATAGATGAGTGAACTGACCACCGAAAACAGGGATTGTGGCATAAGTCATGTCTAACTATAAAGAACCCCCCAACTTGGCTCCCCATGACCTAGATAACAACATTCCATACTTAGGGGGAATGTCTGCGATAACCACATCCATCAGCATACTCTTGACTGGGACCTGTGCCAGGGTAACTACCAGATCCTTTATCATACCCATGCATTTAACTTTCCTCGAATCAAAAGAGTACAGATTCCCATAAGGTCTTGTAATCTGGAGACCCAGCTTCTCCATTATAATCTTGGGCATAACATTATGAGAAGCTCCGGAGTCCAACATACAATTATGCAACAACTGATCATGTATGTTCAGAGTAATATAAAAGGGAGCGATGTTGTCTTTGGACCCTTCAAAATGGGGACCAAAAGTGATGTTAGGTCTATCATATTCCAAGTTTATAACATCAGAGTGGCTTTCTAGTTCGGAGACACCTATCATTTTGGTAATTTGTTTGTGATAAACAGGGTTTTTCGCTAATTCCACCAAAGGGATTGGTATCTTAATTTTGTTTAACTCATTTTCAAAAATGAAAGCTCCGCTCACCTTGTCTGTTTCTCTGGTTGTGACTTCCGAATTCTTCCTTTCCGACCTGTTTGTTTGGACAACTTTATCATTCATGGTCTTAGTTGAAGATGTAGCTTCATTTACGGGTTCAGTCTCATGTGTTTGAGCTTCAAATTTTTCCACCTCGGGCTCTTGAATGCTTACCCTTCTCGTTTTGTTGTTGGGTAATGGGGTTTCATCCGAAGGAGGCTCATAAGCTTGGCCCCTTTGAAGGATTTTCTTGGGTTGAGTCATGGAGGCGGGCTTATTCCTAGATCTTAGATTGTATTTTGGTTGAAAATCAGCCATCATTATCTCAGTTTCTGATTGAGATTCACATCTCTTGGTGTGATCACCCTCCTCACTCTCATTTGACGGCTCTGGCGTATTTAGAGACTTTTCATAGACTTCGCGAGTCAGATATGGTTGACTACAGTCATCACCAAAGTTTGTGACATCATTATCTAAATCCTCGAAGTCTTGAAAATCGTTAGCTCCTATAAAATTTTCGTTCTTCAAGGGTGGTTGTGTTTTCTGATCTTCCTTTTTTATTTGTCTTTGTTGATTTGGAGGGTTTGGATTTCTCTTGAAATATTTTTTGGGATAAGAGTCAGCCTTGGCCTGTTCGAGTTCCATTCGGGTTATTTTATTTGACAACTCTTTAATCACTCTAGCCATATCGTCCACCCTATCGTCTGAGGATCTATTGGACCCTGAAGGGTCGGCTTGTTCTCCAAAGCGCTTGGTCTCTCGGTTTCCAGTCTCTACCCTAGCCTTAAGTTTACCCGAAGCCATCATATTAGATTCTATATCTATCGCATCATCCTGCATACGGTTTAAGGTGTCTCGCCTTCGCTCTCGCAGAAGTAGCGTGAAATCTGACTCAAAAGCTCTGGCGAAGGTCACTTTGGCCGCAGGTTGAGAAGGTTTGACTTCAGCTGGGATTTTATTGTACAGTTTATTGAATCTCTGGATGAATTCCATGACTGTTTCGGAGTTCTTTTTCTTCAAAGACCCAAATTCGATTAGATAATAGAGATGGTCTTTTCGCTCTCCCCATTGCCTGAGGAAAGCATCTTCCAAAGCGTCATATGACAGGATAGAGGTTGCGGGTAGGCTCCGAAACCAAGTTCGGACCTGACCTTCAAAAGTTTGTACAAGTAATCTCGAATAGACATCCTCGTGTTCGATACCAAAGACATCTGTGAATTGGTCAAAAAAATTTATATGTTCGGCCACGGTCAAATCTCCCTCCCCGGTGAATTTCGGTAAATTTTTTATGTAGTTTTCTAGAAGATCGTGTAGGGGGGCGGGCAATACTAATGGAGCGTATCTGGATGTGACTTTCACGAAAAATCTGGGAGGGGGGGGAAGCCCTTGGCTTCTGCCTCCCCCTAGAGGACCTCCTCCTCCACCTCCTCCTAGGGGGACTCCTCCCCCTCCTCCTCCTATAAACCCTCCACCTCCTCCTCCGGCGGCTGCCATCATTGTTTGTGGAAAGTTATAAAGGGGATTTTCGAAAAATAAAAGGGAAACTTTATTTTCTTCGCTAAGAGGAGACTCTGCGAAGGAAAGATAAGGAATGTGAGGAATTGGTTCCTCGAACTTGCAAGAGACGGAGTCAGGAAAACCGACTAGTGTGAGAAACGAGTGTGTAACACACTCTTTAGGATTTGGTAAAGTCGAAAAATTTAACTGAAGATAAGATGGTGTTTCAAAAGTTGACGAACCTTCAAGAGGACCCTTTCCCCTATGTATCAAGGGGACTGTTGGATGAATCTCACTCCTAATTTCAGAGCAGATTGGCGTTGGATGTTTAGCATCAAAGAAATGATTGAGTGAGGTCAAGGTTTTGGAAGGATTCTCGGCCCTCAGTGATGGGATTTCAAGTTGGTAAACTGCAATGGTTGGCTTAAAAGAGCCTCTCGCTTTTAGAATTTTTTCGGGATCAGTAACTGGTGTGAACTGCTCACCATCCGGGTTTTGTCTGGTATTCCTTCGACCGAATGCCAGTTTATTTCTTCGTGGAGTTGCCAAGTGAAAGATAAAAGTCCTTAAAAGGTGTGTACTCTTTGTTCACTATAAAAGGGTAACACTTTCAACGAAAATCAAATGTCGTTTTCCCAGGGAAAAAGATTTCGTAAATTCGATCCCCGGCAGCGGCGCCAAAAGATGTTGTTCCTGAGTCTGTACTTAAGGCTCAAAAGTATAGTGTCAAGTCATCTGAAAGTGGTTAAAATATGGAGAAGGGAGAAACGTCAACCTTCGGAGAAGGAAACTAAGGGAGGTTTCTTCGTTGGCGTTGTCTGGCTTCGAACTGTTCCAAGATAGTTATGTCTCATTCAATGGCTGCCCATGATTGTTATGGTTCAGCCCAGTTAGTTTTCGTTTTAAGGATAGTGTCGAAGAGGTTTAAGGCGATGTTTGTTTGGTTCAATAGTCCTAGTTCAACGTTAGGTTGAGTCTGTACAGGAACTGTCATGGGATAACAGTAAAGATATAAAAGACTTTTAGGAAAGATTAAGTGTTGTCTCAGTTTGATCTTATAAAAGAGAACTTACAGTTGCAGAAATAAAATATAGATGCAAATCTAAGGCTCGTTCCTATAACTATATCATGTTTTTATAAAAGGGATGAGATGAGAGAAAAACATTGAGCCATTTACAAAGTAAAGTTCCAACCAGTGGAAAACTCACGACATAAACGGGAGAGGAAAATATGTAAGGAAATAACCAATGTAACAAAGAATATATGTAGAATTC
>SNQJ01S0021393.1:16592-33255 GCA_010110895.2 Picea sitchensis | reverse complement strand
CGTGACTAGCTCCAATAATAACTCGTTAACTATCTCTTAGGATCTCTCCAAAAGATCTCCATGATTATCTCAACAATATTCATCCCTACATTTACTCATTTCTCTCTATCTCTCATTCCTACATACAGTTTCTAGAATAAATATACACTATTACATTTTTATAATATAAAACATTACAATAATAATACTTTCTTAATGTCCCCTCTTTAATTAGCATTTTTCATTAAATTGGTCTCTTTCATATTTGTCATCCATTTAGTCTTTATCTTCGGTTTTCGATGACCTTTGTTCTTTGTCATTCTTTATCCCCAATGTTCTTCTTGTACCTACTACTCCGCCTATGTCACCATAATCATCCTCATTCTGAGTTTCTAGTTCACTTGTAACCCTACGGTCAATGCTCTTACATCAATGCCATATTATATTCATCTTATTTATATCAGTGCCCCTATTCCAATTTATTCTCCTTTAGGTGACGACAATAAGGATGAAAATCAAGCTCTACCCAATCACCCTCCTCCAATTGATTCCATTGAATTTGAACCTACACCAACACCAAAAACTCCTAGATATGTTTGTAGAACACAAGAAAAGGCCAGTGATGTTGACAGTGATCCTTCACATCAAAATTGTACACACTCATAGATTTAGCAAGACTTCTCTCTTTTGGATCAAGTTTCAGAGACTCATGATCCATACATATCTGAATCTTTCGGTCATCCAAATTGGGATGCAAGAAAGAATGGAGAATATTGATCCTTAATGGAAAACAATATTTGAGATCTTGTTTCTCTTTGAAAAGAAAGAAAACTTGTCAAATGTAAATGAGTGAATAGGACTAAGTACTCAATAGATGGAATTGTTGATAAACATAAGGCCTAGATATTTTACAATGGATTTTCCCAAGTAGAATGAATTGACTACACTGAAACATTTTTCCTCGTAGAAAAAATGAGTTCCATATGCCTTGTTCTAGCCTTTTCAACATCATATAAATGGGAGGTCTATTAGATGTATGTTAATTACATCTTATTTCATAGGGATTTGTAATAATAAATTTACATGGAACAACCAACTCGCTATATTCAAAATGAATTTAATCTTTTTTTATACCTTAAGAAATAGCTCTATGGCCTTAAGCAAGCTCCATGGGCTCAACATGATAAAATGGATAGATTTCTTCATGACATTGACTTCTATAGATGGGATTTTGACCCAATGTCTATATTGTTGGGTATGTGTTATATTATTTGCATGGCTATAACTAGTGTCTATGTTGCATCGGGTGCGCATAGGGGTAAGAGGAATTTGTTTTGGGGATTTTTTGCATCCATTTTTGGAATATTTTTCGGCACATGGTTTTCGTCGATGGTTTTCTATTTCTGGTTAAGGAATTAGGGTTGTTGACTAATCTAGTTTACTGGAGTAGAGCTTTGGATGCTACAGGATCCTATATGTATATTGTATTGTAAAAAATGTATGAGGTGAATGAATATAGAATATGTTGGTTTTCCCGATTTGGGTTTCCAGGGGAAAAATCTCTTTGTAATGTGTGTATTTGTCATTGTATATTTTCTATTCTTTTATTGAAAATATGTTTGTAGTAAATAATTGTACAAGGTTAAAATCTACATATACCAAGAAAGTGGAAAACCATCTCATAATACTTGTTCTCTATGTTGATGAACTTATATTAATTGCCAGTGACCTTAAACTTTTAATCCATGTGAAGTATAGTCTTAATAAGAAATTTGGCAAGATAGAATTTAGACATTTGTATTATTTTCTTGGCCTCCTAGCCTTTCAAACCAAGAAATGCATTTCCCTTTCCTAATCTAAGTATGCATGTGACCTATTATGGATATCAAGTGCAATATTTAAACACCTTTGTTGAGATTTCAAGGGGGAAGAATGGAGATGGAAACCCAGGTACTACTTAAATGTTTAAACTCATTAACTACATTGTTATGTTTATTAGTTAATTGAATTAGTAGATTCATCCCCTTTAATATCTAAACTCATTAAATACATTGGTTAGTAGATTCATCCCCTTTAAGTGTTCTAGTCCTCTAGTTATGTGTGAGTTTCAATTCTGAAATGTACCTTATATTAGCAATCATTTTTTGTTAAATATTCTATTAATATGCATATTTCATCGTAAACATCCATGTAAGGCTAGTGTTGGGCCCACAATATTGGTTAATATAATGATGTTGATTGGATCCTTTTTGACCAAATGTGTATATGTATTTTCCTGTTTTGAATAGTTTTGAAGGGTTTTTGTGTTAAAACGCCATGATTCATACCAGGTATGCATGATTCATGTTTTATGATGGTTTTGAGTGTAATTCAGCATGTTTTAATGATTTCAGGAAACTAATTCGTGTTCTGTGTGTGGCAGGGCAAAATCGTAGCTCCTTTTTGCATCTGGTACTCCATCCGGCACTCAGTCCGGTACTCCATCCTGCACTTCGTCCGACACTCTGTCCTGCACTAAAACCATGGGCGATTTGGCAGTTATCATATCAGCGGCCAACGATGGGCAAATTAGAGACATGGGTTTTTCTTGTGCTCGTGACCTCTAGCTATTGATCTTCTGACAACTTAATTTGGATTGTTATGCTGGGCGATTATTGGCTCACCTTATTTCTAGAAGCCACCGGTAGTTAGAACGCATTGAATGTGATTTGTTGTTTTTAGAGAAGTTCGACCCTTCCAATGGTCGACCTCTCAGCTTGTAAATCCATAAATACCACCTCAGTGGTTAGACAGATAGTATTAGAGATAAAAGATAGTTCAACTCTCTTTTGTTATTTTCAAACACATTTTGCTAAGACTGTGTAAAACTGCATTTCTTATTTTAATGTTCAATTCATGTTGTTGAGCTCGTGGTTCATCTTTGAAGATTAGCCACAACTTGTTGGGGGAGGCACCAGCAGTCTGGGTGAATATCTAATTTAGTTTGCTTGTGAATTGAATAGTGTAGTAATCATTTTATTTATTTCTTGTACATGACTTTTCATTATAATTCTTTACTGTATAAATTGTTGTTTATAATTTAATTGGTTTAGTTTAGTTTTGCAGGTTATTGTGGAGGCTAGTGTTAATATGCAATGAATTTTTAATTAGTAGGAACTAGCTTGCAAGCTTAGATACTAACCCATGTGTGTAATTAGATGATAGTTACATTTTCTATATGCTGAAATAGAATTTAAAACAGAGTTAAAACAGGGTATTTAGTTCATTATTTCTTTGGCAAGGTTTCGGTGGATGGATAGTTAGTTTTAATTTTCATTTTCAGTTTGCTTATCTAATTGTTCTTTAGTTTTGCTTATCTAGTTGTTAGTTAGTTTGCTCATCTAATTTCTTGTCATATGTTGAAATAGAAAATAGGATTTAATTTATGTTTTATGAGCATTTCCCCTTTTGCAATTTGAATTCTTAAAATAGGATTAGTTTAGTTTACTTTATGCAATTTCCTTTTCTAGATCTAGGTTGCAATTTTAATTCGAAGTTGATTATTAATTTTAGTTTTTAGTTATGAATCTAAGTAGTAGGAATTTGCTTATATTAGTGTAGAATGCATCTGAATTTAATAGAATAGTGTTTTTATACTGTTGATGACTAGTGCATAAATTGAAGAATCACATGGATATGCAGGATAGTTGATGTTGCTTCTATAATGGCTAAGTTCTCATTGGATTGTCTAATTCACACTTTTCACGTTGCTATCGAAGTTAATATTGAGTTTATCCCTCTTGAGTTATCGTTAATTGTTAAATGTCATCGTGATATCATAAGATGCCAGAGACATAACCATCAACATTATATTTGAGTTTCTTTGCTTTTATAGATTAGAGTATAGTTTCCTTGCTTTTTAGAGAATAGTCTTCTTGCTTTGGTAGATTAAAGAATAGTTTCCTTATCGTATGAATAAAGAGTAGTTGTTGATGATTTGAATTTAGTAGATTAAGATTTTCCTTTTATGAATTAGAAGTTCTTTGTGAAATTTAATTTAGGAATAGAGTTCACTTGCTTATTAGTTTGATTAGTTGCTTATTGAGTAATTTTGATCAGTTTACTTGCTGTAGAAGTTGTCATGGGTTAGTTGTTTGTTTGCTTGCTTGTTTACTTTCTTTAATGGGGTAGTTGCTTGCTGGTCTATTTTGCTTTGATAGGGTGGCTTTAATAGGGTAGTTGCTTGATAGTCTATTTTGCTTTGATAGGGTAGTTGCTTGTCTATTTACTTGCTTTCATAGGATAGTTGCTTATTGAATTTGAATAGGTTAATTAATGTAGTTTGTTGTTGTTATTGCTTATTAGGTAAATAGTTTTCTTTTGCTTATTGTCATGATTAAGTTAATTTTCTTTAAGTAGGGTTTTCATTTTATTTCTTAGAACTATCCATCGATCCTTTGTTCAAAGGTTACTTAGGGTACATAGTTTAAGTTTCTTAATAGGGTTTGATCATTAGTAGTCTTTGCTTGAGTAGATTAGCCCTTCAATATCATGTTTCCTTAGTTAGACTATACTACCTCTATCCTTTCTACCTTGGCACATATAGTGCTACAACTTGAAGTTTACTTACCTCAGGTTGACAATTTAATTGAGGGTTTTTAGTGTTTTTTAGTGCATATAGAACACCCATCATTTTTGGCGCCATTGTTGGGGAGTTTTCTCAAGGTAGGAAATAGATCATTTCTAAACCTTCGTATTAGTTTGGTGGTGGGGGGACTTTAAGATGAAAGGTAAGAACATGCACATCTGCTATAGCAGGTTCCCCCAAACCCAAAGGAAGTTTTTCCTTTTTCTTTTGTGTACTTTCATGAATAGACCTAGAGGCCCAAAAGGTAGATACATTAAATCTAAATCAGATCTTTCAACCAACGTTCCTTCCGACCTTTTTGGGGGAAGGAACGTTCCACTCACAAATTTCGCAGACCGATACCAAAAAACAGGAGCTAGCTCAACCCAAAGAGCTTAAGTTGTCTCTGAAGAGACTAATACAAGGAGCACTATAGAAAAAAAAATTGAAGCATCACTAATATTGGGACATGAGGCAAGACCACTCGAGCCTTCCGCAAAACCAAACAATAAAACCTTTGTTTTCTTACCACCATCAGGAGATCCTAACTTTGAAGACATCATAGACCCTCAACAGGTGAATACCTTGTTAAGTAATTCAGCCAACATAATTGTCTCTCAAATTGACACAGAAACTATGGCACCAATAACCTCAATCGGATTGAGTAGAGTCCTAGACACCCAAACAATAGGAAGACCTTCCCATCAAAGGGATACCTTGTTCTCTTCAAAGATAAAACAACTTACGTACTCTCTTTTTGGAAACCAAACAAGTATGGATGATCGGGAGGATCACAACAATGTAAGACATGGGGAGGAAGAAGAAGATGGAAACCAAACTGAAACTACCTTTGGGTTTCCAATTTTGGACACCACCCCAAATATCAATATGAAAAATATTCCTCTCTTATCATTGCTTACCTTTTATGGTAAAATCAGTGAAGATCCAGACACCTTCCTATTTGAGTTCGACATCTTGTGTAGGAGCTACAATTACTTACAAGATGCCCAGAAGATAAAAATCTTTCCTGCCACCCTCAAGGACTCTGCACTAAGATGGTTCATGGGATTGGGAGAATCCAGTATTAGGTCTGTTATTGGATAAATCGGTGAATGCGGACATAAACTGATCTCTCTAGATCCACCTAGATCTAGAAAAAAATGAGACAGGACATGGCGCTTTCCATAAGCTTAATCATCGAGTTTACTATCAAAGAAGATATGAGTGGCATACCTTTGAATATCGCATCATTATATATTTGTTGTCCCTACTTCACTCCAGTGCTCTTGTGCAATCAGATTTGCAATGACACAAACCAACCAAAGTGAAAGAAACGATAGTATATTCAATGAAAACTTAAACACGTGATCAAGGAGTCATGTAATAAAATGAGAATGATTTTATGAGAAAGTAACATGACACCATATTATATTAAGTAAAAGTGGAAGATACAACCAAACCGCCTTGATGTTGCAAAGTTCCCTTTTAGTGGCCCTTTACTCTGACACGCACACTTGATTCAACCCAGCATGAATATGACCCACAATAGCTTGATGAAACATTGGATATCTCAAGCATCAATTGAAGTAGAGTTCCTAACACAATCTTCAACCTATTCCTTCATAAATTCCTTACTTGATCTTGCTTTCTTTTTGCTTAACATTTTCCATGATAAATCCATCATTATATAGGAGAAGGAGATATGGTTAAAGATATTAGGATGATCCCATCAAATCAGATAAGTCAGTAGGATCCTAACCATACGGATGCCACCTCATATTCTAGAAGATTCCCTTCTAGAACCTTCGTGAACTTCGTCCCTTTTCTTAGTCTTAAAATGTCGTCGCTCCCTATCTATAGAGAAGCCTGTGAAAATTATGCAAGATAGGTTAAGGACAGATCTGGTAACCACAAGTGAATGGATGATGGTTGCTTCCAGTTGGATTGGAGCCACTAGGGCCAGATCCCCAGGAAAAGGTGGATAAGACCCTCTGGAAAGGACCTGGGAAGGTGTAGGAACAAAATCGGTAGCAGTGTTGTACCCAGGTGGAAAAAAAAGTCCAGAAACTCTGAATGGAACCTGGGTAGGGATGGAAGTGGAAGGATTCAAACTGTGATACCCAGGAGGGAGAGACGGGATAGGTGTAGACGAAAGTGGTGTACCAATGGGATCTTGTTTAACCACCACATTTCCGATGGGAATAGTCGTAGCATGTGGGACCATAGTACAATGGGCCATATAGAGAGAGAAAGTCAAGATATGACCAACTAACTGTGTCTGGAATGATGATTATGTTGCTAGTTGTACCAGAAAAATGATCTAAGGGTATCGTGTAGGTAACAGACGTTTTGGGCAGTTGGGAAATGGCAGGTATATTAGCACCTGCCCCTAAGTTGTAAAGGTCCTGCACCGTAAGAGGCGGGCTTCTAAATATGTCGGTAGTCCAAAGGGGATATCCAACTCTAGGGCCTAAATGGGGTCTAATCGGTATTCCAGAAGTGTCAACAACAAGTTCTCAGGATGAATTCAGTCAGAAAATATGTCTCTCGTATCCAGGAGGAATGCAGAAAGCCTCTAGAGAATCAGAAATAACTCGAAAACTTTCTAAAGAGGCGGAACCTTCCTCTTGTGAGGTTACAGTGTCCTTGACCTCACTCTATTGAGGATATCCCTCCGGTGAATAAGGAGGCAAAGGTTGGTAAATTTCCAGATCTTCTGGGGATAAATCTTGCATCCTACGCGAACGGCATGGAGGGTCCATGTTGGCTGAACCAAATATTTTATGGAAAAAAACTATGGCCAACTACATAAAAAAAATAGCACTCGCTAATAAAATCTAGAAATCAAACCAGGCAAACAAACCTTCTTATTTCGAAGTCACTAGTTGGTGATGAAATCCAACTTCATGAAGTCAAGACAAGAAGGGGCTAGGATAGAGCAGGTGGAAAAGTTATGTTGACGACCTGCTTAATGGACTTACACCCTAGTGCAAGCTCCCACACATAATTGTGGGTATACCGTCCAAGGAGCTCGAGTGAGTCTGGCCAACGTTGATTCCAGGTACCGTGAATACTTGCCCCTCCACAGCCACCTCATGTAATACCCTAAAGAGATAGGCTACTAAGGTTACCAAGAACAACAGTGATTCCTGGGGAAACAGTCGACAGTCTGATCCATGCGCAAGGGCAGGGTATCTAGCCCGAAATCAACTCAAAAGGATTCCACTCATAATTGTGGGTATACCTTCAAGTGATCCCCATAATACATGTAATCTCTACACTGAGACCAACAAAGCAGGGTGAGTAACTCTGCCCGCCTTAATGCGACCTTAGGTTTGACCCTTGTGTGAGAAGGGCTTCCCAGGACAAAATGTTGCCAATGGATTTGAAAACTCCCTATCACAAGATGCTACAGTGTTTTTTATTATTTGGAGAGTGTGCCTCACAACCTATTCCAAAGCGCTAGCCTGGCTAATGTTGGTGGAAAGAGCCCTAGAAAAAAAAATTACTAATTAAATTTTATAATTGCGTAGTGTTTTACAGGTTGTTGTTTACGCAAGAGGGACATGGAGATGAAACTGATGTTATATGAGACCTTCACCCAATAATACGAAAAAAGAGATGAATGATGCAATGTTTCAATTCGATGAACTCTAAGTACAATAGGGAGAACGTATTTCTTCGGAAAACACGAAAGCTACAAAATATAATTCATTTTTCTTGAATGAAGACAATTTCAAACAATCATAAGCAATGAAATTTTCCAATTTGTTCTCTTGTAAAAAAAATTGAATGCACAAAATTTTCTTATGAATGATTTCTACAAAGAATAGATGACTTTAATTCTTCCTTTCCAAAACCAGGTCAGGGATATAATGAAGAAAGGAAAAGTAACCAAAGAAAATCGATACACTCAACAAATACCCAAATCAAACTTTCAATGAAGATAACAATAAAGATGAAAAGAAAATGTTTCACTAAATGTAAATGAAAATGACTTTCCAATCAACAAGCAATCCAAAAAATGTAAACAATCCAAAACCTTGAATCAAATCAAAGACTTTCATCAATCAGGCACTCAGATTTGAAAATCAGAGATTATATCCTTGTTGATAAAAATCAAGAAGCAAAAACTTATAAAATGACAAAGAAGGATTTTCAATCCCTGAAAACCATTCAATGACAAGTCTTTAAACTCATAAAACAGTCAAATACAGGCTCCAAAAGTTACTCCCGGATGATCAAAGCAAAACTAGGTAGTAGAAGACAAAAAGACCCAATCCAAAAAAAATTACAAGCAGTGTCACAGCCCAACAGTAGGGTACGGTGCGGAAATTAAAGGTTTCTACAGGCTAGCTATGGGGTAGGTTGTGGAAGGTCTACACTAGCCTAAGCAGTTAGGGTGCGTGTATCTAAGGTTTTCGTGGGCTATATATGAGATACAATGCGGAAATGCATGTAAACAAAGAAAAAATGGAAAGATGACAAAGAGTCCAAAAGAACTTTCAGATCCAGAGAGTCTAGATGGATCCCCCACAGACTCATAAATTGGATTAAAATGAAAAGAGGTAGGCTAAATTCAAATGGACAGCAAAAAACCAAAAACAGGTTGTATCCCTAGCGGAGTCGCCAATTTTGTTATTGGATAAATCAGTGAATGCGGATATAAACTGATCTCCCTAGATCCACCTAGATCTAGAACAAAACAAGACACGACATGGTGCTTTCCCTAAGATTAATCATCGAGTTTACTATCAAAGAAGAGATAGGTGACATACCTTTGAATATCTCCTCCTTATATCTTTGTTGTCCCTGCTTCACTCCAGTGCTCTTGTGCAATCAAATCTGCAATGACACAAACCAACCAAAGTGAAAGCAACGATAGTGTATTCAATGAAAACTTAAACATGTGATCAAGGAGTCATGTAATAAAATGAGAACGATTTTATGGGAAAGAAACATGCCACCGTATTATATTAAGTAAAAGTGGAAGATACAACCAAACCGCCTTGATGTTGCAAAGTTCCCTTTTAGTGGCCCTTTTCTCCAACACATACACTTGCTTCAAACTTGCATGAAGATGACCCAAAATAGCTTGATGAAATAATGGAGATCTGAAGCATCAATTGAAGTAGAGTTCCTCACACAATCTTTAGCCTATTCCTTCATAAATTCCTTACTTGATCTTGCTTTCTTTTTTCTTAACCTTTTCTGTGAGAAATCCATCATTATATAGGAGAAGGAGAGATGGTTAAAGAGATTAGGATGATCCCATCAAATCAAAGAAGCCGGTAGGATCCCAACCATACATATGCCACCTATATTCTAGAAGATTCCCTTCTAGAACCTTCGTGAACTTCATCCCTTTTCTTAGTCTTAAAATGCCGCCTCACCATGTCTATAGAGCAGCCTGTAGAAATTTCACAAGCTAGGTTAAGGACAGCCTACAGAAATTGGGCATTTCCGCACTATGTATTACTCTTAGCCTGCGACGTCCTTCTAAAAAAAAGTTTTGTAGAGAGAGAAACCAGTTACTTTTCTCATGCAAAAGATCTTTTTAAGAGCCTGAACACATTCTTGTAAAACATCACCGGGGTGACCAAAATAATGTGTAACAAGATCTTGGGAAGCCATGAAAGATATATTTCTTAAAAAGTAACAAGACTACTGCAAGACCAAAGAATCTCGTAATGATATTTTCAAAATCCAACAATTAGAAGACAAGAATCTCGAGGACTATATGGAACAGTTTGCATACATCTCCCAGAAGTCAAAATACCATGACCTCCCAGAGGATGCAGTTAGGGCTCTTTTCCTTAAGGGAATTTCAGAAGAATACCTAGAGATGCCTAACCTGATCGCATCAAGTGACATCTCTCATAAACCATTTGCCGAAATATGTGAAATGTGTAATAATTACTCAAGGAGTAGAGCTAAAACATGAAATAATGTTTGGGACCCTATAATAGAAAAATAAAACCAATTAGTTCAGGTGGTATTACAAGAGAAGAGATAGGGAACCTTTTAGAGAACTTCAAGATAGATATCTTAAGCACAATAGGTTCTGATTGGACACCCTAAAAATAAAAAAGAAACAGGAGGAGGAAAATGCAGCAATGAGCATATATTGCCCAAGATGCAGAAGGAATCATTCCTCAAGGGAATGCCCATTAGATAATATTTTAGTTTGTGGCTTCTACACGAAGGACCACTCAATTGAAAAATGTCCATCATTTCCCAGTTTATTAGCCATATATAGGAGTGGGGATCCTAGCGAGTCCTCTTATGCACCTAGGAGGCCATGGAAGCCTAGGAACCAGCCCACATACCCAGATCTACAATCTCAAGTTCCACCCTATTATCAACAACAAAAACAGTGGAACTCACCAAATTGGAAAAACTGGTCTACACAGTACCAACATCCTTGGCTTCAAGGATGGAGAGGAGGGAATAATCAAGGAAACCCTCAAGCTCCAACCATCCTTATCCTCATTTTCCACCAAACACTCTGCAACTTATGCCAGGTTTTGTTCCACCACCTTTACCTCTTATTCCACAACAACAACCACTACAATATCAGAATGCAAGCTCCCCAAGACCGACATTATTATTGGCACAACCAATGTCGAATCCCAATAATAATCCCACTCAACCTATTCACAATGTTGAGATGTAGGCCTTCCTAACATATGTTATTACTCATGTTCCATTACAGGAGATTCAACTAAGATCGGAAATTTTTTTGGATAGGTAGAGACCTTCAGTAGTCATCCAGGAATAAGAAGAAGAGGAAACCCCCAAACAACCTACGGATGACACTAGGTGGGAAGATGTTATTATTCCTAAGGACCAAGAATCCAAGCTTCCCTAAAATGAACCTTCACAAATTATGAAGGCCCCTCCTTATCCAGACAGATTAATAATCAAGAAACCTACCACCCGACTGGAATTTGAGATCTTGAATGAATTGAAGAATATTTGTGTCAAGATTCCCTTGCTTCAAGCCATTAAGGATATTCCAATCTACAGTAAGGTAGTCAAAGAATTGTGTATTAAGAAGCCAGGTAGGAAGAAGAAGGATCCTCCAACAATACATTTGATAGGAGAACTTTCTGGGTACATATTAGAGTAGCCTAAGCTAGAAAAATATGGGAACCCAGGAAACCCCGTAGTGACCATAACCATTAATGAGGTCTCCATTGGAAACACTCTCATAGACCTAGGGGCAGCCATCAATGTTATGACTTCTACTACCTTGGAGAAATTACAGTTAAAACCTCTTCTTAGACCTACCCCAACCATTTTGGAATTAGCAGATAAAACTAGGGTTATACCTGAAGAAATTTTGGATGATATCATAGTTACTTTAGCCTCATGGGAGTACCCAACAGACTTTCTTGTCATTCACTCAAAGGATCCTACCAAAGGTCGTCCCGTCATTTTGGGAAGACCTTGGTTAGCCATAGCCAATGCATTTATTGGCTGTAGAGAGGGAGAAATGACCATCTCAAATGGACTCTCTATCTAGAAACTCACCATACACCCTCCAGCCCAACCTATCATGGAGAATCTATGGTGGCTTGAATTTCCATACGAGAATGAGGACTGGGAAGAACCTATATTGCCAAGTGACCATGCCTCGGCACTTCAAGAGCACACAATGGAAAATGCGCTAAACCAGTTCATTTATGTTATCACGTGTGTTGTTTTCCACAATCCTTTCCCCAATTTGAGTACATGTTTGGGGAATAGTTTCAGGAACAATTGCACCCATCCATTTTGTCTTCGACATATTTTATCTTCGAGATAGATGAGTCTGCCATATCTTATACTATGCCCTATAAGATTAGTCCAAGGAAATTTTTACATATAAACTTCGTGCTAGATGTAGAACAACAAAAATAGTTACTAAGTATCCTTAAAGAACAATCAGGGGCATTTGCCTAGGAATACACTGACATGAAGGGTATACACCCTGACACATGCATCAATCACATATATACCCAAGGGGAAGTAACACATGTTAGGCAACCCCAGATAAGGATGAACCCAACACTCATATATATAGTAAAAGAGGATATCCAAATGCTATTAAACATTGGATTTATTTATCCCATCTCCAACAGTAAGTGGATGTCCCCTCTTGTAGTGGTTCCAAAGAAAGTGACCGGAAAATGGAGAATTTGTGTTGATTTCTAGGAGCTCAATAAAGCCACTCTGAAGGATTACTTTCCTCTTCATTTCATCGACCAAGTTTTGGATACCATGTCTGGAAATAAGTATTTCTCTTTTTTAGATGGGTACAGTGGGTACAATCAAATTCTCATAACACCCGAGGATCAGGACAAGACAACCTTTACTTGTCCTTGGGGCACCTATGCCTATAGGGTCTTACCATTTGGAATGTGTAATGCTCCTACCACATTTCAACGAGCAGTACTAGGGATATTTGTTGATCTTATTCATGATTGTGTGGAGGTATACATGGATTACTTCACAGTTTATGGAAACACTTACCATGAATCCTTAGATAACTTAGAAAAAGTCCTTATCAGTTGCCAAGAAATGAACCTGTCTCTAAGTCATGAAAAATGTAAAATGTTGTTGACTGAAGGAGTGGTTCTAAGACATCATGTTTCATCTAAAGGGATAAAAGTCGATCCTGCAAAGATTGAGGTCATCGTCAGACTTCCACCCCCCAAGACTCAGAAAGAGGTGAGAAGATTTCTTGGACATGTTGAATACTATTGGCGGTTCATTGAAAATTTCACAAAGATTGTTGCACCAATGTTTGGATTGTTAATAAAATATGTTGATTTTGTTTGGACTAAGCAGTGTCAAACTGCCTTTGAAGCCCTGAAAGCTAAGTTGTTTGTGGCACCGGTTCTTAGAGGGCCCAATTGGACTCTCACATTTCACATATCTATTGATGCCTCTGACACAGTAATAGGAGGGGTATTGGGGCAGAAAGAAGACCAGCAGTCCTATGTCATTTATTTTGTGAGCAAGAACTTGTCCCCTGTCGAGTTAAACTACATAGTTACCGAGAAAGAATTATTGGCAGTTGTTCATGCTATTAACAAGTTTTTCCACTACATTACAGGTTACGAATTATTTGTACATACATATCATTCCACCATTAGATTTCTCATGAATAAACTCATAACTAATGCTTGAGTGACTAGGTGGCTCCTACTATTGCAAGAGTTTAACATCACCATTATTGACCAGCCTGGAAAGGAGAATTTAGTAGCTGATTTTCTTTCACGAATAAAAAATGAGAATGATGATATTCTCGTAGATGATAGTTTCCCAGACGAGCACCCTTTTTTCCCTCTCTGTAAATACCCCATGGTTTGCAGATATGGAAAACAATCTAGCTACTATGAATTTACCATCTCATTTGTCACCTCATGAAAATCATAAAATTATTACACAAAGTGCTAATTACTCTTGGGTTGGTGTTGACGGGCGAAATTGACCATCTGTCAACCGGGAGAGTGGAACCGGTCCGGGGTTGTCTAAATAACCCAAGCCGTTTGGGATGAACCACCCTGACGGGTTTAGCGGCTCCATTAGCCGATCTAAGTCCTAAGAAAACAAAAAAGAAAACTACTCTAAAATAACTAATCTAACTAAAAACAACTATTAAAACAAACTAAACAAATCTAACTATTCTAATCTACTATCTAATACTATGCTAACTCTAAGAAATTAAATATCTAACTACTAACAGAAATAAATCTTATTCACAAATGTAAAATATTTACAATTTACAGATTTGAATGGAAACCTGAAAAACTCATTTGTATTCTGTCCTAAGATAGAGAGAGCTATTGTTTTTTGGTTTTTAAATTTTATGAAAAAGAAATAAAATAAAAACTAACTAAATTAAACAACTAATATACTAACTCTAACTACAAATCTAAACTACACATTAAACTACTTAAATTATACTAACAAATTAACTATCAAATAAATAACAAACTAACCTGAAGTAACGCTTCAAGTTTGCCCTATGTATGCCATGATTATCTTAGTTGATCGGAGGGAAGAAACCCGCACTGGATTCTCCAAGAGCTTCTCGTAAACGTAAAGTTGTAGTGCTCTTTAAATATGATTACATGACAAACAAGACATAAAAATTTGCAGAAATCTTATGATTTATAAATCTTCACAGTTAGATAAATCTGTATGCAAAGATCTATACAAAATGATTCAATTAACGAAGAAGAGAAATCTTTGATTCATTAACTGAAACAAAGTAATTGTTGTACTTTTAAAATGATGAAAGAAATCAAATATGGATAATACATTAATCAAATCATATCATCCTACAATAGATTATGATAGCTAAAGTAGTCTATAATCAACTGCAAACTGATATACATAAAACTTGAAACAAAAGATTGATATATTGAAAGCGAAAGTTGTTACAAGACATCAACTCTCGTCTCAGTTTGTATCATAAATCCATAGCCTGGTTCTCCCACAAGTGAGGATGCCATTATTACAAAAATAATAAGTATTTAAAGACCTTCCACAGGGTAAAACATCCCTGTGGAAGTTATCAAAACTGTTTACACAAATCTGGGAAAATATCCCAAGTCTAACTAAACTAACAACTTAAAAATAAAACTGTATCACACAAATATCTCCTAGACAGCCACAGAATGCCCAAATTGATCATTGCAATTCGAATGTACCTGAGCAAGGACAAAAATAGGCAAGTTAAAAGGATATTTTATTAATAAAATTGATAAAAATCTGCTTCTAAATCAAAATCTGCTTCTTACGATTCTGTAGCTGGTCTAAATCAAACACAGAATCATATTAAAAATCAACTCAAATCTTAAAAAAAACATATTCAAACTATAAAAATATTTGATTGCTAAAAGCATCATGGAAATTGACACTTGTATGCAAATTGAACAAACCAAATCAAATGATAATAGAGAGGGATGCACTCTGTTTGATTCGTTATCACCAATTTGGGTTAACAGAATCATATTGGATAACTCAGCAGCAATGAAATCGTTTCATGGACCAATTGAAATCACAACAAATAATTGCTTCAGCTATCCACAAGATCACCATCAAATTCAAACGAAATAGACAATATCGTTTCTCAAATTGACAGCACTATGTTAAACATAACCAAACGATCCATGCTATTAGCGAACCAAATCAAAACTGGTATGTAAATTATCACAAATAAAATCATAATGGAATTAATCGGTTATTGACAGGATCTGTAGGACTCGTCCAACGTTTGTATTGCCAATCGGGTACAGACAAAATTGATTGACTCTCCACGAAATCATTACTTGAATTCATTTCAAAACAAACTATTAACCGAATTTTCTCATATGAATTCAACAGAGATAACATATGTCGATCGGTGTTTAACAAACTTGTTTTGAAAATTAAAATCAACAAAGCAGCATCAAGTCTATTTTCTATACGAATCCAACTCATAAAAAACAATCATGCTAACTGAAGATACGCAGCAATCCAATCAAAACAAGAGAGAATCGAACAGTATGAGTTTGACATAGTCGTTATGAATCAACACAGTTCCGTGATTTCGGCGAAGAGATCTTTTGCACATGTCAGATATAATCCAAATCCAAACGAAAATGTTGACAAAACAGAGTCGTTTTTCAAATTTAATAGACTACATTGTATTTATCAAGCCAATTAAATCTATGAAATCATTCCATAAAAACTAAATCAGAGCCGATATGATCCAACCACAACAAACTCATACCAAATCAAAACATAGTCGTGCTCTTATTTTAGCATAAAAATCTCCTGTACAGGTCAGATGCAAACAAAATCCAAGCTAAAGCAAACTTCATTGATCACATTAATGCAAACTAACAGAAATTTTCTAAAACGAATTACACCAAGTCAAAACCAACCGATCACTTCTACTAAGCTGGGCACGACAAAATCGCATACCAAAACCATATTCGACTTCATAACCATTTTGATAATCAAACCATGACAAAATTATTTCGAATACTAAATTGACTTATCAAAACTCAAAAACCGACTCATTATATTAATCCAAGC
>SNQJ01S0021392.1:38752-68277 GCA_010110895.2 Picea sitchensis | reverse complement strand
ATATCAAATTGTGATAAAAAAAAATTGAAAAATAGTCATTGGAAAGCTAACACAATTCTTCACAAGTTTTGTTTTTACTGTAAAGTGAAATTCTAAATAAAAAAAATACTTTTATATGTCGGAAGTTGAATAACTTGTGAAAACACAATTTTTTTTCTCATAAAACAAGCAAAAGTGTAACCCACCTTCATGATTTCACCCGTGTACAAAAACAACTCATATAGCAGGCATATGAGATTTGAGATTCATGTTGCAGAATCCTGAGAGTTTTGGGTTTGTTCTCTTCCCCATTGTTACAAAGAAGGGGAGGGGTTTTGGCCATATCTTTGTGAACTCTAACTTAGGCAGAGGCCATGGAAGTAAACCATTTAGGCAGGTTGGCTTCATTTTCCGAATAACACTGCATGGGAACCACTGAGAGCAAGCAGACAGAGCTAACTATCGAAGGGAATGGAAGCACCTGGTATTTATTTTTTTGATTAGCTATTTTAGCTATTTATTTGGAAGGACCTGGATGAAATATTTTAAAGACCACCAAAAAGTACATCCCCTATGTGCACTAGATGTAAAAAGCGCACAAAAGAGACCATTTGAATAACAAACAATAACAAAGACTATCGACAAAGCTGAGGAAAGCACCAATGGGATCAAATGGAATCCAACGTATTGTATGAATCCCAATGTGTGAATAATGTTCTTGCTGTCAAACACAATGGAAACCACTTAGTGAACGATCAATGATGAAATGTCATCTGATGAGTGCATGGTTACCTATCAATGATGTAAATAGGGCCAAGGTGCGACTCTAGGCTAAATTCTCAGAGCAATTTGTCGTAGTCGATAAGAGCTTAACCCATCGCTAAGAAGTCAATGAGGACCTTCCATACCAACATGAGTATAGAACAAAGATACTTATTATTTTGAGATGTACTTGACACATGGGAAGACCGACTTGGAAAGTCAATAATTCTACGAAATGATTGACATATGTTAAACTTCCTCTGAACAACAACATGACACATTATGTGACTTAGGAAACATAGACTGAAAAGTGATTATTGACATAAGTCTATGATGTAGGAGGCAAGAATAGACTCTCCATAATGACTAGAAGAATAATCATTCGAAGGAGTAACAACTCTATGTAACTGGATCAGTTTCCTAAAGCCATAATAAACTCAAACTATTGAGACTGGACTCAAAACTTTGTGCTTTGTTCGAAGGCGACTCGACTGCTGCCAATATGGATAAATAAGACTTATTCCCATGCTCTTTTTTTTATATATATTTTTGTCTTTTTCATATTATGAAAGCCTGGAAAAGAATAAAATAATGCTATTATACACAAAGGAAACAAGTGTCGTGGGCGAACAAACTAGTTCCATGCGCAAGGAACATACCTATTCTCAATGCAAGGAAGGCATGTGCAGGATATGGACACTCGGGGGAATGTTTCCTCCTAGGTTACAACTGTCAAATTTGTAAAAAATAAATATGCAAGGCTAGCAACTGATGAGAATGTGTAAAGAATTGGCTAAGAAAACAACAATCTAAAGATGAAATTAGGCTCAAAAGCGCAAGCAGCGAAATGCAATGTAGTAGTGAAACTTAACCAATAAATATGGGAGTCCTATGGGTAAAATCTGGAAAAGGTTGAGAACAACATGAGGTTTTTGACGCAATGCCAAGACGGTACTAACAGGACTCCCGAGCCTAAGAGAGATTCAACATGGGCACCAAAAGGAAAATAAGGTACTAATCTACGATGCCCATGATGGTAGGTTCTACCACGAATTAAATGACACCTAAATTGACTGGAAATGTTTGTGTCATCAATAAGTGGGGTTGAACCTAAGGCATATGTATAATTGGTCACTAAGAATGCAAAATGCAAGGCAAAAAATAATCTTATCTTATATGCCAGTGACAAAAATATTATCTCAACGAGTAGAAAACATGGACTTAGTGGGTAAAAAGATAAACTTCCAATCATCTTTCTGTTGAGCACTCAACACACCCTAAAAAATCCTATGTAAATTTTTACTTTTTGGGTACCACTTGATCTTTGCACTGTCTGATTTGACTTCACTTTTGTAAAATGTTTTGTTGTTTTCTTATTATCATGACTCTGATTATCTTTTCAGGACTGTTTTAAACCTATGAAACCCCATGAATTAAAAAATCCATAACACTTGAACAAAGAATCAAAATCGAAAACACTTCACCCGACACACTCAGATTCTACATCGGAAGGAATTCAAAATGGAAAAGAGCCACTCGGGAAACCTCAATCACCAAGCGTCGATCTCCTTCAACATCGGTAAAAGGAATTTTTTGTTTGCGCCAAAGTTTTGCATAAGGATATATTCGATAGTCAATTCCTCTTCAACATCGGTAAAAGACGAGGGGAATAGTTGTTAACAAGGAAATAAATGATATCATCGATAGTCGATACTCGACGCACTCATAGGAATCAGGGAAGACCTAAAAGGATTGCAACAAACATTCTGACCACACTAAAGAACTTTCTCGATCACCGATCCCCGATGCATTTTGGCATCGGGACTTTTTCGAGGAAGCTAATCCGTAGAAAAACACGTGATGGGTTTGTCACTGATCGTCGAACCTCTATACCTTTTCAGCATTGGAAAGATAGGGTTTGTTTTAGAATTCATAGCTTAAGGTAAGTCCTGACTCCAATTAATACACGCCAATTAGGTCCCCGTTCTTCAATGCCACATGTCTTTGCCAGATTGGAGAACCGTACAGTCTAGTTTTACCCCGAGTCATTCTTGGTTCCCTAGGTCCAAGTCACACCTCCGACTCAGCTTTTCCATGACAGCATTGTATGATGAGATCGATCAACGTCAAATCTTTCGTGAGGGGCATCAACGAAAAAGTTGATAGGGCATCCTCGATCCCCGATCCACCCAGTGAGAAAGTGACACGATGGTACATTTTAGCGTTGGATACGTTTAGATTTTGAGCATTTAAGGGTCTAATTAATACCAAATCCCGCATTAGTTTCTACCTCGTGCGCCAATCAACATGACCGTTTGAAATTACCAATAGAACACATCATCCCCACACCTTCGCTGTCAACCCACGATGAATTTAAGTTACATAGATTTGACGACAAATTTGTTTAAATTGCACTCATCACCCCAATTGAATGGCTGATGTGACACGGTAATTTCTTCACTGGTTTAAGTTCTCTTGAGTCATTGTAAGCAGAATCATTCTGCACACAAGGAAATTTAGAGCATATAGAGAAGCGAGACGAGTAATTCGAAAGATGCAGAGATCCCATGAGTATCAAATAGCCAGGTTTAACAAGATTTACATGTATGTACCCAAGTCTATGGATTTTACATGTTTACACTTCATATATTTTTATCCAGTTTTGTTTTGTACATAGTTTTTGAAGGTTTATTTTGATTACTGGAACAATGCCTCCAATAAATTCAACCATTAGACGATCGTCAAGGGCATCGAAGCTGAAAGAACCAGAGTTAAGTGAAGGCTCCTCTCCAGGGGTCGTAAAAAAATTGGAATACACTCCAAGACTGGAAGCTATCATCAAAACAATGGCGAAAAAGTTTTTTATTCAGCCTCCTACCTTTGGAGATACAGAGGTGAGCACAGGGTCCAAGGTGACACTCCCACATTGGGGAGAGATCTCTAAAAATATCATTCGAGAAGAATACCCAGAATATATCCCACACAGTGACCCAGATGTGAGGGCGCTTGACGACGAGGTGTTTCTGAATATATGATGGTCGTACCTGCACATGGTAGAAAGAAGAACCCCCATATTTACCTCTAAAGAACTTATGAAGTGGCTCATCGACCACATAGACACACATAAGTGTTTAATCAATGATGACAATAGTGGGTGTGTCAGGGTGTTCCTTGCGGTAGAGGTCCAGAAATAATAAAAACTCTGAGACCCCAAGGAGTAGTTGAATACAGATTTCATTGTTAAGTTCTACAAGCGTCATGACACCAGTTGGGTGATGGCCTCATGGTGGAGGGAAGACAAGAAATACACCAACTGGGGCACTGGTTGGTACTAGACGACCAACTTAAGGAAGCCATACATCTACTTGATGGCCCTCATCTGTCAATTATATAGAGAGAAGGACTGCTCCATATTTTTCAGAGGCATGGATGCCCTTAGCTTACACAGTTGCAATTTTCGGGAGCGGCTTCAACTCGGGAGCGATCATTTCTAAGAAACTAAGAATCTGCATACAAGAGGCTTAGACGCCAAACAAAGGAGAGACACAAGCCTTCTACATGGCTTCATATATACTTGATGTCACATGAAAATTTTCATCAGCATGAACCTGAGCTGGCACATCACAGAGGTCCCGGTCCATGTATATTTCAACATCCTATGGGAGAATAGGTACAAGAAATCTTACTCTCTCATCTGCGATGAATTCATCACACATATTTATTTTATTCTTTTTAAGAAAGAATGCCCGAGGCTATCGACTGCAGCCAAAAAGATGATATCAAGGGTAGGCCACTGGTACTTGTGTGAGTGCAACACCTACATCAAGGTGTTCAGGGCCACCATAGCACCACATCTCCTACCAACGCATGTCCCTGACTGGCTTGTAGTGGGAGATATATGCTACCAGACCATCCTGCAAGGTTACAACTCCACCCTAGTCAAGGACAAGAAGTGAGTGTTCATACCTTATGGTTTCCATGTATGTTTCTACATGGTGAAGGACACGACTCAAGACAAACAAGAAGGGATAAGCCAACTAGAGTTTAGATTCCAGACATGTCGGTTCCACAGCCACGATCCGAAGGGTATTGTTTTGAAACATGCTTCACAAGTGTCGTCCTACTGGCCATACGCCCATGACAAATTTGAATATGAAGTCTTCACAGAAAATGCCCAAGACTGGGACAAGGTGGTGGAAAGAATGGTTGACCCAAAAATGACCAAGTCCAAGGCCATGAGCCTGGATGAACAGGTGAGGACCATAGAGAAATCGGCTCAAGAGGCTCTCATAGCCAAGGAAGAAATGATAGCGACAAAAGAAACAGAGGTTCCCTTGGTAGCTCTAGTGCAGGATAGAGGTTTCCCTATGACGTTGAATGCACATGAAAGGGGGTTTCTCATGATATAACATGCAAAATGAATAATTTATTAGCTACAAGAAATGATAGAGACAAAACAAGCAGAGGTTCCCCAAGTAGTTGCGGTGCATGATAAAGGTTTACATATGATGCAAAACGCGCGGTAAAGGGGGTTTCTCATGATAGAATAGGCGTAGCGAATAATTGATCAGCTGCAAGATGACACAGACCTCACAGGAATGACAGGGTCCCCTGCTGACAAACCATATGAAAGTCCGACGGGCCCATGAAGCCCTGAACTAATACACATTGATGAAATTGTCGGGTTAGGAAACCCTGAATGCACAATGCCACAGGTTGGATCACCGGGAGGTGCTTTAGCTCAACTAGAGATAGTTGGAGAGCAAGTGCACCAAACCCCCTTCATGAATTAATAAACATCTATGATGATGAAGAGAGCCTAGTGGTATCTCTGGTGATCCATGTAGAGATCATAGAGGAAAAGGATCCATGAAGACATATTCCCCAGCTCTTGACACTCAAATTCCGGGCCTTCCACAAAATGAACAAGAGGTCGAGAGTGTCTTAGACACTGAGCTGACCGACGCACCGGAGACCCAAGCAGATAGTCTGAAGGATGAAATAGGGTCAGATGAACAAAAAGAAGTAGCTCCATAACAAGAAATTAGTGTCTCAACAACCGATTATCAAGTAAGTACCAAGCACACCCTAACACCTCAATTTTAATCATTACTCAACCTCCCGATGAGCGAAAAATAGAAGTCAGACCTTCCGAACACATGGAGGAAGTTCAAGAACCCAATATTCAACAAATATATACCATCGGGAGCCTCATAAATATGCTCATTTGAGGATATCAACAAATTCCCAAACCCATGGATGAAGTTGCTGACATACATGCCATCACTTATGACTGGAAAAGGAAAGATATCGTGCAAAGAACCACCAAGAAGAGGATTATCACTCTAGATCGCTCCATCCTCATCACCACGGAGGAAAATTGTATCAACACAGAGCATGCCAAGACATCCGAACTTATCGGTGCAGGGATGGAAATCACAGATGCCACCCTGGATAGGGAAAAAGGGATGAAGAGGAATTGGATGCTGGTTTGAAGGAATTGGAATATTTGTGCCACTTGGAAAAATATTACCAAGGCAACACACAGGTCGTGGTGTTCCTAAGGAGGGAATTCAAGGAATCATACAACAAATTTACAGATGAACGACACCTATTCACTGCAAGGATAGCCACGCTTCAAGTAGACACCCTCATGTCACTGGCAATGTGCAAGGAATGGAGAGGTGTTACAAGAAAGCACACCTATCCATGGTAAGTATCGACTATATCAGTGCGGTGAAACAAGGTCGAGATGTCGAAGAGCACGACATCCCAGTGCTAAACAAAAGTAGCATCGACATAATAAGGAAATCGACTGAATATTAGGTAAAAATGGCTCAGGAACCTCATCGGGAAATCCAATAGAAATGGGTCAAGTGAGAGAAAAGCTGGACCAAGATCAACCGGGCAATGAGAGACATCGACCTCCCCGAATTTGGCACACCTGATGACTTTGTCGAATTGGACGACATAGTCAAATCACATGTCGAACAAGACTCATCATGGGCCGTCGAAGTAGCAAAGGTGGCAGGCATGGTTCCAAGACATGTGCAGTAGTTCATGGAGCACCCGATCAAAGATCGACCCATGTTGCAATAGTTAAGTGCTAGAATAGTAAAGTATAGGGCACGAGCGGTAGATATAAGAGAGATTTGTTCAGCCCCAATGGAACAACATATATTCTCATATGATAACACATGTAGGGATCTCTTCATCAAGTGGTCAGAGTATGAGAAAATTCATCCACTTAAGTGAGATCATTTGATGACTCTTTGAAGAGTGATAGAAGAAAGTGCCATGTGGCAATTTGTTTTTTACTTAGATACACTTTAATAGTTATTATTAGTTAATAGTATGTTATAAGTAAGAGGTTTGACCTGTTAGCAAAGGGTAGATGGTTGTTGCAAAGACCATCATTTTTGGATTTTGTAAAGAACTATTTCAGAGCTTTCTTAATTGAGAAGTCTTGTTTAGGACCATAGACAAGTTTGTGTTTTTTCATCAAAAGTGTGTATGATTGGATGTGGAGATGAATTATTTCTGATTTCATCTCATGAATGGATGTTGTAACGAGTAAGAGCTTCTAAATCTGTTGATAAGTTATCTGATTCAATGTTTTACAGTTCTTGTCTTTAATGATGAAAATTAAATCATTTTGTTATTATATGATCGATGATTAGAGTTAAAAGAATTATTTTTCTTTCCCTCGTTTATTGCATATGTGTTTTCTTCTGATAATCACACCTTAATGAATAATTGGAACACCATCAGGTTAATCTATTATTACCAGGCTTGTGGTAGAGAATTGTTGTCTGCATGCTAGAGTGAAAGGTTATCCAAAGCTCATCCTTCCCCAGTAGTTAATATTTTTCCCACTCTGTTACCCAATTGGTTTATACCATATTTTATCTTGTATTGTTCCCACTTATAAGAGAAAATAAAAAAAAGAGAACTTCTGAACTGAAGGAGAAGCCTTCACAAGAAAACATAAATCCCATTGATTAATTGGTTGGATCGCAAGATCTGGAGAACAATTCCACCATTAAACGTTGCATAGTCTAATTGGGCATTGGTGGTGGGTTTGGTTCCTACTGTCAAAGGGTTTTAGGACCCCTCAACAGAATTGGTGCTAGAAGGAGGGTTGAACAATGAATGGCTAACAATATTTTTGACATAGTATTTCACACAACCTGTAGATTCAAAATAGCTCACATGCATGGCTAGTCATTTCCAAGACATCCCACACACATTGAGTACTCCTGAAATGAGTAACTCGCCCCAATACGAGGAAGAACATATGTTCACTGATATACCTTACACTCTTCCTCACAAGGAATTAAACCAATTTAGAAGAATCACAAGAGATTACGCCCGACAGAACGGTGCACTGCCCTTAGCTCCATTACTTCCTCAAAGAAAACAAATAAGAAGACCAGTGGCTGAGTCCCTCGACCAGGATTTTGTGCACACAGTAGAAGACCTGATAGATTTCTCTCTCACCAAAATAAACCATCCTCTTAACCTAATCCCAAAAACACCGATCGACAACTACTCTGATCCCGAAAACTTTTCTGAAGACGAAGGGTTTAACTCAGAACAATATGAAGACATGGAATATAACAATGATCATGATAAATAAAGGGTAAACCCACCTCATAATAATAAACCTTGGTTGGCCAGGGATGATTTGTCCATCCATGGATGAGTACACAACCTTCCTCGACAATTAGAGAAGCTACTCCCTAAATTTGGCCTTGAAACCTCAGGATTGCCTGAAGACCATATCAAAAAATTCATACTAGCTATCAGACTGATTAATGTCCAACATGAAGACGTGGTTTGCAGGATATTCCCCTACACTTTTGAGAACTCAGACTCCACGTGGTATTTTAACTTACCTGTAGGATCCATAACTAGTTGGACTAAGTTTCAAAAGGATTTTCTAGACAAATTTGTAGAAGAAACCACTATAGGATCTTTGATGGATGAGTTGTTTGCCTCTACCATGAGTTCAAAGGAAAGGGTTAAAGAATTCAATAAAAATATTTACCACCATATTAAACAAATTCTATCCCAAAGCTAAACCTACTAAGGAGTTGCAAATCAAAGTATACACTAATTCTCTCCCAGCTTATATTTCCATGTTTGTGAAAAAAGCTGTCAAACGAACCTTAGCTGAGAATTTTTAAGAAGCCAAAATGATAGAGTTCCAAATGAATGGATGTAAAGAAGGCTAGGTCTCATTAGTTAAAAAATAATTTCAACCTCCTCCCAGGAGAGGACTACTGCTGACAAGACCCCCAGGGAAACAAACAAAACAAGGTCTCGAAAATGGAAGTGGGGATATAGAGGACCTACAACGCATGGTCAATAAGCTGTCAAACGAAATCATAGACATGAAGAGAAGTGCAGGGGAGGAAAACCAAGGCCAAATTCCCTATAAGCCTTTCTTTAAAAGGAATCTTCCTTTCAAGGCAATTGAACCTCCCCCAGCCAACTTAAACATTGATTTAGTAAATGTAGCATCCGACTCTTTCTTTACCTATCATCAAGAGAATCATTCTGAAAGAGACTTCCCTCAATGGGTGCATTCCATGAATTTTATGGCCAATTAGTTTCTAGATAAAGTCTCCCTGACCGAACATTCAAGCGACTCAGCTATGAATGTTGTCGATCAAGAAGAGATTGATCCACCAGAAGAAACAACCATGTTAATATGGGACCCTGATCTAACAACTCCTTCTGATGGCCTATTTGAAGTTCAAGCACCACCCACAGAAGTCTTGGTTGTGCAAACACGGAGTATGGTTCAACCTGTCTCAAACGACCTTACTACGACCCAAACTTCGGGAGGAAAACCAACTCCCGATCACCCGAAAGCACCTTTTTCTCCCCGAAGAAACCTTATAAACATCCATACACGATAATCTCCCAATATAGACTACAACATAGTAGAAGAATTGAAGAAATTGAAAAAAAATATATCGGTCATGGACATGTGTAGAATCCCTCAAAAAAAGGACTTTATGTTACAAGCATTGAAATCAGTAGAAAATCCCACAACAAGCACTGACCAAGGAGGAAATCTAACTTCCACAGATCTAAGAAATAAACCAACTGTGAACACCTTCTCTGAATATAATAAGGGAAAACCTTTTGTCCCACCATTCCTTTTGACATTTGAAGTTTTCAATAGAAACCTCCATAATTGTTTGGCTGACTCAGGAGAATTCTCCAATGTCATGCCATTGTCTATTTGCAAACAATTAAACGCAGTCCCTCTCAAAAGAGATAAACATGTTATACAATTAGACAAAACCCAGGTGAAGGTTATGGGAGAGCTCATAGATGTAATGATCAGAATAGCGACACACCCTAAATTTGTGCAAGTAATTGACATCATTGTTTTAGATATCCCAGAAGTGTATGGATTTTTATTAAGTCGATATTGGTCTGAGAAGTTAAATGGATACTTTAGTACAGACTAGGCTCACATTTGGCTTCCATTAAAGGGACACACAAATACTATTAGGATCGATAGGGAAAGATATCTAAAACATACTATCACTAACTTAGAAACCCTCAATGAACCCTCATCGACAGATTTGCCCGTGCTAGGCAATTATTCTTGTGACTTAGATTTCGGGAATTTTTTCCCCCTCTCATCTAATGTCCCTCTTTCTCAAAACTTTGAAATAATTTTTCAAGATAAACTGTCGATGGTGATGGAGGAAACTATCTTATGTCAAGAACCTGTGTTAGAAATCACATAACAAACAGGAAGAAAGGAGGAAAGTCACGATAAAGAGGAAGCCGATAGGTTTTTCCCACAAGTTTGGACCTTATACTCTGATGGATATAAATAGCAAGAAGGCTTAGGGGTAGGGTGCATCCTCATTAATCCAAAAGGTAAATGACATTTCCTATCTTGTAGGCTAGAGTTTGAATGTACAAACAATACCACAAAGTATGAAGCTCTAGTACAAGGGCTAAAGAAATCCATAAACTTAAACGTAAAGGAATTGAAGTTTTTCGAAGATTCTGAGATCATCGTTAGACAAGTAAGGAACACTATACATTGCAACTCTCCCCACCTGAATAATTACCAACATGATGTGCACAAACTAATAGATAATTTTGAAGCCTTCAACATTATAGCGATCCCCAAAACAAAGAACATTCTTGTTGATTCTCTGGCCACCGCGGCCTCAAGGATATCACCTCTAGAAGACTATGAACCCTCTCGGTTCACTGTGTAGCTACTCTACAGATTGTCGATGTCTAAAAATATTTATAATTGGAAATTCTTTCAAGGAGATGAACAGATCATAAACATTTTGACCATTCAAGATAACTTTAAAGACTTCGCTATTGACGATGAAATATTCCAGGAACAATCTGCAGAAACCAATCCTCGGGCGGATCAAACAACTGACAAATCAAAGTCTCACACGATACCAAAGGGAATAACCAATTTAGAAAACCTTTTTGACCTAGGGGAAAGATTTAAAGGGTCAAAGAACGCAAAGATCGGGATCTCTTGTCCCATGCACGAAACTATAAATCTAGGAACCCCGATAAACGCCAGAAACGTAAATCTCGACAAGACAGTATCTAAAGAGGAAAGAAAAACTTATCTCAAACTTTTTAGATAGTATCAAGATGTTTTTGCATGGTCCTACCGAGATCTGAAAAATTATGATACTCGTATCATTCAACACACTATCTCATTAAAACCTGAAGTAAAACCCTTCCAACAGAAGCTATGGAAATACTAACCATCCCTAGAGCCTCTCATGTGTTAGGAGTTAAAGAAACTACTAGATGCCAAGATCATTATCCAAGTTAGACACTCTTCATGGGTAGAAAATTTGGTTCTTATGAGGAAAAAGTCTGGGGAGATTCGCCTATGTGTAGATTTCATAAACCTCAACAAAGCTTCAAAAAAGGACAACTACCCAGTCCCACCAATGGAGAAACTCTTGCAATGTCTGGATCTGATATTTTCTCCCTACTGGACGGTTTCTTAGGTTACAACCAAGTTCTAGTTTCAGAAGAAGACTGCTTGAAAACTACCTTCCGAACCAAGTGGGGAACCTTCTCTTATAAACGCATGGCATTTGGGTTGATCAATGTAGGAGGGACCTTCCAAAGCGCCATGGACGTAGCATTTCGGGGACTAATAAACAAATGTGTAGTAGTCTATTTGGATGACGTGACTATGTATTCAAAGAACAGAGAATATGACATCCAACATTTAGCCCAGATTTTTGAAAGGTGTAGGAAGTATGGTATATCCTTAAACCCTAAGAAAACTATCTTTGGTGTAAAGGAAGGTAAATTGCTAGGTCATGTTATATCTCAAGCAAAGATTTGCATAGACCCAGAAATGATTAAAGCTATAGCTCAGCTTCCATTACCTCATAACAAAAAGGCTATGCAATCGTTCTTCGGGAAAATCAATTTTGTAAGAAAATTCACACTCGATTTCCCTGAGACTATCAAACCCCTACAAAAAATGATTCGTAAAGATGTTGAATTCAAGTGGGACGATGAACGGAAAAGGGATTTCAGAAAAATTAAGATTGTTGTATCTCAATCCCCAATGTTGCGAAGTCCTGATTTCAACAGATATTTCTTCCTCTATCCTTTCACTTCTGACCAATCATTAGCTGAAATATTAACTCAGAAGGATGATGACAACAACGAGGCCCTGGTATCATTCATGAGCACTAATCTCTAAGGGGCCTAACTAAATTACCCTGCTATAGACAAGAAGGCTTATGTGGTATACAAGGAAGTGAAATACTTCAGATCTTACATCCTTAAGAATCATACCAAAGTCATACTGCCTCACCCGGCGGTTCGATCCCTATTCACTCAACAGAAGATGGGGGAAAGAAGAGGAAATTGGATGGCAGTATTCCAAGAATTTGATCTATATATAAAACCTACTAAACTGGTTGAGGGACAAGGGTTATGCAAACTTGCATATGAAGCATAGGACCAAGTAAATGACGACCCGGGATGGGAAAATGAATTGGCATTATGTTGTGGAGAAGCTTCATACATCTCCCTAGGGGAGGAGTCTTGTTATGGGAAACTGAATTATCTCCTCCATAATGGGACTTTCCTAGAAAACCTAAACCCTAGGGAAAGGAGAGCTCTCAAGTTAAAATCCACACAATATCACCTCATAAATTCGGTGCTCTTCCTTGTTAATTATGATGGGGTAATTTTAATGTGTCTCTAACGTGAAGACATAGACAAAGTTCTGAGAGAGCTCCATGATGGTCCTGCTAGTGGAAATTTTGCAGAAAACACCACCACTCATAAAATGCTGAGAGCTGGCTATTAATGGCCTACTCTGTTCAGGGTCACTCACACATATGCTAGAAACTATAAGACTTGTCAAATAAGCATGGGGAGGGAGAAGAGAGAAGTCCTCCCACTCCAACCGGTGCTCATTTCTAGGCCATTTGAGAAATGGGGGTTATATATCATAGGAGAAATCACACCAAGTTATTCAAAACATCACAGGTACATGCTGACTGCCACAAATTATTTCACGAAATGGATAGAGGCCATACCTCTGACTCATGTAAATGAGAAGGAGGGGATCCAATTCATAGAAGAACAACTGATCACAAGGCTCAGTGTGCCTTCTTTCCTTATTTTTGATAATGCAACTTACTTTTCGTCTACTTTATTAATAGAGTTTACTCTAGACAAAGGAATCATAATCAGATACTCTACAAACTACTATCCATGGGGGAACAGTGTGGCATAATCAACTAATAAGAACCTAGTGAGGATATTGAAGAAAATAGTTGCAGACAACCAGAGGAATTGGCATAGTCCACTGCATAATGCTTTATGGGTCGATCGAGTTACACCCAAGGAGGATATAAGGAATTCCCCATACTTTTTGGTGTACGCAGAGGAAGCCATTCCCCCAAACGATCTATATCTTCCATCTCTTCAACTTGCTCAGGATCTGAGAGAACAACCCTCATCGATCGTACAACAAAGAATTGATACCCTCCTCATGCTGGAAGAGAAAAGGGAGAAATATAAATAAAATTTCATAGCTCACCAGCATATAGCTAAAAGTTGGTTTGATAAGCATAAGGCTAAAAAGAAGAAATTTGAAGTAGGAGACTTAGTCCTAAAGTGGGACAAATAAAATGAGCCTAAAGGAAAACATTCTAAGTTTTGGAATCTATGGCTCAGACCTTTCCAGGTGGCCGAGAAGATTGGTTTAGGCATGTATTTACTGCAGAATCTGAGGAGGGAACCTGACGCCCTCCCGGTGAATGGTCAAGCCCTAAAACAATATTTCCATTAAAAATAAATAAAAAAAATTATGTTTTTATGTTTTCACGGTGTTTATTTTAGATACGTCAAGTGTGAAATGTTTTTTTTTTTTGTTTTATCTTTTTTTGTTGTACTTTTGCAGTTTTGAATATGGTACTTAGCAAGACAATGGTTGACCTCAAATCATGCGATATGACCAACTATGTTCCTAACTCATCGCTCACATACAACTTAAAAAATGTTGGGGAACCTACGATTGTTTCAAGGGGTTCTCTATCTAACTTGCACAGATGAACAACTTTGGAGAAATGCAGAAGTGTTTGCCTGGTGGTTTGCTGAAACCTTAAGGGAAATATGGTGAGATGGAAAGGAATACATGTACGTTAGAGATAGAGCTAGCAAGTTTCACCTTAACCATTTCATTTTTGCAAACAACAGACGTACTCCTCTCCCACTCACTCAGGGCATCTTGCCAAAATAAAAATCAACTATATCAAATGAGCGCACAGTAGGAGAGGGTATGCAGATAACTTTGTCAGGGCTATGGACGCTCGCTGGCAGTGGAGAAAGGTCTGTGACATCGGGGTGACTCCGTCGGGGTTATGGACGCTTGCTGGCAGCGGAGAAACACCGTAGCAAGTTAAGAAGGGTAACTAAACGCTTAGTGCTGGTAAATGATTTACTATACTCTTGTCAAAGGGGGTGTAAGTTAGGGTTACAAAAAAAAAAGGTTGAATAACGGTTGAAAATACCACAGGCAGGCCCATATGCATCAACCGGGGAAATTTCAAATGCAAGGGTAAAAGAGGCTTTGATAAAAAAACAGTTAACCTCTTAACTAGCTTTTTCATCATCCGAACCCGAGGAAGTTACAGATATTCTGCTTTCGCCCATTAATTCGTCATTTGATGAGCACTCAACACACCCTAAAAAAGCCTATGTCAATTTTTACATTTTGGGTACCACTTGATTTTTGCACTGTCTGATTCGACTTCATTTTTGTAAAATGTTTTTCCATTTGCTTATTATCATGAATCTCATTATCTTTTTAGGACTGTTTTTAACCTATGAAACCCCATGACTTAAAAAATCCCTAACACCTGAACAAAGAATCAAAATCCAAAACAATTCACCCGACACACTCATATCCGGCATCGGAAGGAATTCAAAATGGAAAAGAGCCACTCGGGAAACCTCAGTCACCGAGCGTCAATCTCCTTCGACATCGATAAAAGGAAGTTTTTATTTGCACCAAAGTTTTGCATATGGATATCTTCGATAGTCGATTCATCTTCGGCGTCGGTAAAAGATGAGGGGAATAGTCATTAACCAAGAAAGAAATAATATTGTTGATAGTCGATACCCGACGCACTCATCGGAATTGGGAAAGACCTAAAAGGATCGCAAAGAACATTCTGACCACGTTAAAGAATTATTTCATTCGTCGATCCCCAATGCATTTCGACATCGAGACTTTTTCGAGGAAGCTAATCCGTAGAAAAACACGTGATAGGTTTTTCGCCGATCGTCGACCCTGTATACCTTTTCGACATCGGTAAGACAGGGTTTGTTTCAGAATGCACATCTTAAGGTAAGCCCCAACTCTGATTAATACACGTGAAATAGGTCCTCGGTCTTCAATGCCACGTGTCTTTTCCAGACTGGAGAACCGTACAATCTAGTTTTAACCCGAGTCATTCTCAGTTCCCTAGGTCCAACTCACACCTCCGAGTCAAATTTGCCACAACAACATTGTACGATGATATTGATCGACGTCGGAGCTTTTACGAGGGACATCAACGAAAATGTTCATAGCGCATCCTCAATCCCCGATCCACCCACTGAGAAAGCAACACGATGGGACGTTTTAGTGTTGGATACATTTAGATTTTGATCATTTAAGGGTCTAATTAATACCAAATCCCGCATTATTTTCCACCTCGTGCACCAATCAACACGTATGTTTTAAATTACCGATAGAACACATCACCCCCGCGCCTCCATCATCAACCCATGATGAATTTAAGTTACATATATTCGACGAGAGATTTGTTTAAATTGCACTCATCACCCAAATTGAATGGCTGATGCGACACTGCAAGTTCTTCACTGGTTTAAATTCTCTTGATCCATTGTAAGTGGAATCATTATGTGCACAAGGAATTTCAGAGCATCCAAATAAGTGAGACAAGTAATTCAAAAGCTGTAGAGATCCCGTGGGTATCAAATAGCTAGGTCTAGCAAGATTTAGAGGTATGTACCCAAGTCTATGGATTCTACATGTTTACACTTCATATATTTTTATCCAGTTTTGTTTTGTACACAGGCTCTATAGGTTTATTTTGACTGCAGGAACAATGCCTCCAAGAAATCCAACCACTAGACGATCATCGAGGGCGTTGAAGATTAAATAACCAGAGTTCAGTGAAGGCTCCTCTCCATGGGTCGCAAAACAATTGGAATAAACTCCAAGACCGGAACCTGTCATCAAAACAACAATGAAGAATGTTTTTATTTAGCCTTTGGCCTTTGGATATACAGAGGCAAGCATAGGGTCCAAGGTGACATTCCCACATTAGGGATAGCTCTTTAAAAAGATTAGCTAGGAAGAATACCTGGAATATATCCCACACAGTGACCCAGATATGAGGGCGATTGATGATGAGTTGTTTCTGAATATCCAACGGTCATACCTGCACATGGTAGAAAGAATAACCCCCCTCTTTCCCTGTATAGAACTTCTGAAGTGGCTCATCGACCACACAGACACACAAAAGTGTTTAATCAATGATGAAAATGGTGGGTGTGTCGAGGTGTTCCTTCCGGTAGAGGTCCAGAAATACTACAAACTCCGAGACCCCGAGGAGCGGCTGAATATAGATTTCATTGTTAAGTTCTACGAGTGTCATGACACCAGCCAGGTGATGGCCTCATGGTGGAGGGAAGAGAATAAATACACCAACCAGAGCACTGGTTGGTACTAGACGACCAACTTAAGGGAGCCATATATCTACTTGATGGCCCTCATCTACCAATTATCTGGAGAGAAGGACTGCTCCATATTTTCAGAGGCATGGATTCCCTTATCTTACACAGTTGCAATTTTCAGGATCAACTTCAATTGGGGATTGATCATTTCTAAGTAACTAAGCATCTGTATACAACATGCTCAGACGTTGATGGAAGGAGAGACACTAGCCTTTTACATGGCTTCATATTTACTTGATGTTATTTCCTCTAGGAACATTTTCACCATAATGAACCTGAGCTGGCATGTTGCAGATCTCATGGTACACATATATTTTATCATCCTATGGGAGAACAGGTACAAGAAATATTACTCCCTCATCTGTGATGAATTCATCACACATATTTCTTTTATTCTTTTTAATAAAGAATGACTGAGACTATGGGATGCGGCCAAAAAGATGATATCAAAGGTAGGCCATTGGTAATTGGATGAGCGTGACACCTACATCATGGTGTTCAGGGCCACCGTAGCACCACATGTCCTACTAGTACATGTCCCTGAACGGATTGTAGTGGGAGAGATATGGTACCAGACCATCCTGCAAGGTTACAACGCCACCTTGGTCAAGGACAAGAAGAGGGTGTTCATACCTTATGGTTTCCATGTAGGTTTCTACATGTTGAAGGAAAAGGCTCAAGCCAAACAAGAAGGGCTAAGAAAACTAGAGTTCATATTCCATACAAGTCAGTTCTGCAAGAACGATCCGAAGGGTCTGGTCTTGAAACATGCTTTACAAGTGTCGTCTTACTGGCCATACGCCCATGACAAATTTGAAGATGAAGTCTTCACAGAAAATTCCCAAGACTGGGATGAGGTGGTGGCAAGGATGGTCGACCCTAAAATGACTAGGTTCAGGGCCATGAAACTTTATGAACAGGCAACGACCATAGAGAAATCGGCTCAAGTGTCCCTCAGAGCCAGGGAAGAAATTATAGTGACAGAAGAAACAGAGGTTCCCCTAGTAGGTGCAGTGCATGATAGAGGTTTACCTATGACGCAGAACACATGATAAAGGTGTTTTCTCATGATAGAACAAGCGTATTGAATAATTGATCAGTTGCAAGACGACCCAGACCTCATAGGAATGATAGGGTCCCCTGCCGAAAACCTAGATGAAATCCAGACAGTCCCAAACGACCCTGAACTAATAGACATTGGTGAAATCGTCGGGTTATGAAACCCTGAAATCACAATGCCACAGGCTGGATCACCGGGAGGTGTTTCATCTCAGTTGGATAAAGTCAGAACATCAGGGAGAGCAAGTGTACCAAACCCCCTCCACGAATTAATAAACATCTATGATGATAAAGAGAGCCCGAAGGTATCCCTGGTGAACCCTATACAAATCATAGAGGAAAATGGGCCAGAGAAGACATCTTCCCCAGTTCCTGATGCTCAAATTCAGGGCCTTCCACAAAATGAACAAGAGGTCGAGAGTGTCTTAGACAATGAGCTTCCCGATACACCGAAGACCCAAGCAGATAGTCCCAAGGATGAGCCAGGGTCAGACGAATGAAAGGAAGCAACTCCAAAATAAGAAATCGGTGTCTCAACGATCGATTATCAAGTAAGTACCGAGCACACCCTCAACGCCTCAATTTCAATCGGTACTCAACCTCCCGATGAGAGAAAAATAGAAGATGGACCTTTTGAACACATGGAGGAATTTAAAGAACCCAGTATTGAACAAATATATACCATCGGGAGCCTAGGAAATATGCTCACTTAGGGAGATCAACAAATTCTTGAACCAATGGATGAAGTCACTAACATACATGCCATCACTTATGACTGAAAAAGGAAAGTTATCATGTAGAGAACCACCAAGAAGAGGAGGATCACTCTATATTGCTCCATCCTCATCACCATGGAGGAAAGTCCGATCAACACAAAGCATGCTAAGACATCCAAACTTATCGACACAGGGATGGCAATCACATATGCCACCTTGGATATGAAAAAAGGGGATTAAGAGGAGTCGGGTGTTGCTTTGAAGGAATTCGAACATTTGTGCCACTTGGAAAAATATTACCAGGACACCACATAGGCCGAGGTGTTCCTAAGGAGCGAATTCAAGGAAGCCTACAATAAATTTATAGATGAACGACACCTATTTACTGAAAGGATAGCCAAGATTCAAGAAGACACCCTCATGGCACTGAAGATGTGCAAGGATATGGAGAGGTGGTACGAGAAAGCACACCAAGCCACAGAAAGGATCGACTGTATCAGCATGGTGCAACAAGGTCAAGACGTCGAAGAGCATGGCATCCGGGTGATAAACAAAAGTAGCATCGATCGCATAAGGAAATCGGTCGAATATTGGTTAAAAGTGGCTCAGGAACCTCATCAGGAAATCCAAGAGAAATTGGTTGAGTGTGAGAAAATTTGGACCAAGATCAGTTGGGCAATGAGAGACATCAGCCTCCCCAATTCAGCACACCCGATGACTTTGTCGACTTGCACGACATAGTCAAATCACATTATGAACAAGACTCATCATGGGCCACTGAAGTAGAAAAGGTGGCAGGCATGCTTCCAAGACAAGTGCAACAGTTCATGGATAACCCGATCAAATCTCGAGCCATGTTGCAACATTTAAGTTCCAGAATAGTCAAGTATTGGGCACGAGTAGTAGAGATAAGAGAGATTCTTTCGGGCCCAATGGAACAACATAGATTCTTGTATGCTAACACATGTGAGGATCTCTTCATTAAGTGGTCAAAGTATGAGAAAAGTCATCCACTTAACTAAGATCATTTGATGACTCTTTGAAGAATGATAGAAGAAAGCGCCATGTGGCGAGTTTTTTTTTTACTTAGCTACACTTTAATAGTTATTTTTAGTTAATAGTATGTTATAAGTAGGAGAGTCAACGTGTTAGCAAAGGGTCGAAGGTTGTTGCAAAGAACCTCATTTTTGGATTTTGTAAAGAACTATTTCGGAGCTGCCTTAATTGAGAAGTCGTGTTTAGGACCAGAGATAAGTTTGTGTTTTTTCATCAAAAGTGTGTATGATTGGATGTGGATATGAATTATTTCTGATTTCATCTCATGAATGGATGCTGTAACGAGTAAGAGCTTCTAAATTTGTTGATAAGTTATCTCATTCAATGTTTTACAATTCTTGTCTTTAATGATGAAAGTTAAATCGTTGTGTTATTATGTGATCGATGATTAGAGTTAAGAGAATTATTTTTCTTGCCCTTGTTTATTGCATATGTGTTTTCTTCTTATAATCACACCTCAACCAATAATTGGAACACCAGCAAGTTAATGTATTATTACTAGGCTTGTGGTAGGGAATTGTTGTCTGCATGCTAGAGTGAAAGGTCATCCCAAGCTCAGCCTTCCCCAGTAGTTAATATTTTCCCCACTTTGTTACCCAATTGGTTTATACCAGATTTTATCTTGTATTAGTCCCACCTATAAGAGAAAATAAAAAAAAGAGAACTTTTGAACTGAAGGAGAGGCCTTCACAAGAAAACATAAACCCCATCGATTAATTGGTCGGATTGCAAGATTTGGAGAACCATTCCACCAGTAAATGTTGGAGAGTCTAATTGGGCCTCGATGGCAGGTTTGGTTCTGCTGTTGACTTAAATGGATTTAGGATCCCTCAACACTTTCCTGCAAAAACTCAACTCAAATGGTCATTGCATCCAAAATATATGTTCTACTAGGTGATATATTAGCCAAAAATAGAAAAACTATGTAAAAGTGGGTTAGAAAGTCTATACAATATGAAAAAATACCCAAAAAGCTACTTCATTTGATTTTTTTACCAAATTTGGAAACAAAGGGTGGGAAAAACCTCCAAACTTCCAACAATCATAATGAGAGCTATGATCAATGGAATTCATTGTTGTTAGGACCAGGTAGGCGATCTCTAACTCCTCTTCATTTTCATCTAAGCATTTAAGAAAATTTCCTGCAAATTTATTTATTTTTTCATATTTTTAGATAGGGGGTGGGCATGTACATGATTGTGCTTAACGTGGTCCATTTATATTCTTCCATATACATGGGGGGTATTAATTATAGACACGTATGTACGTTCCTGTCACCAAAGGGACCCGCGTACATCTCCGTAAATAAGGAAAACTAATGAAAATTTTATGGTTTTTGTTTGTAGGGGTTACAAGATGGTTATTGAATGGCCTAAGAGAGAGCATGAGGAGGGTGACAAAGAGCTTTGGCATCATCCATAGGTTCTATAAGCTCTTTCATGTTGTGGTTTGAGAAAATTCTACGAGCGTCCCAACATGTGGGCACAAAAGAGATTACTTCAGTTACTGATCAGGTATTGGAATTCCGATGTTGAGTCTTTCATGTTGGATGGTTAATCCTTGACCATCGAAGTCAAAGATATCTAATTTATCACCAACTTATCTTGCAGAGGAAATGTGGTAAAACTCCATAATTGAGGTGGTATAGGGATGACTATTTAGGACTACATCATAGAGTATTGTATACCTAGTACACAACGTCTCAAGAGTTATATCTCAATTCACAACATAGCATATTTGATTTTTAAAGTGATCCTTCAGATGATTACTCAGATATCGGGGTATACCACATTACACTAGGAATCTTGGCCATGAATGTTTTATGCAGTAGAATGTCTTCATCCAGTAATTTATGACTGGAGTACCTCATTATTACAAAACATGAAGGCACAACTTACTGACTGCAAAATTGGAAAGATGAAAAAATTTGGTTATAGAAGCATCTTGTGCTCCTTCTTTTTTGATAGAGTTCCCACACTTAGCCCCAAAGTATTCATGTCACCACATAGACTTAGGGAAACTTGTTTATTGCGGTGGGTCACAATTATAAAACGTTTAGAAGGTGGGCAAGTCCTTTATGCCCACGATGATGATTTCTTCATGTGGTGGGATCGTCAGATCTTTTCCATAGATGATTATCCCTATGAGGGGATAAATTTTCGTGTGATCCTGACATGCCCATGCCTCATGTTGGTGCTCTAGGAGAGATAGGTACGAAAGATTTTTAATTTTCAATTATTTAATTTTTTATTTTGATTTTAGTTATTTAGAAATTAAAACAAAATATTTTTGAATGAATTATAACTGAATTTTTTTATATGAATAAACAGATATTTCACTGAGATGGCCAGAGGGATATTCATGCCATCGACACAAGGGTTGTGGTGAAGCTTATCTAGGCACTGATGTTGCTTAGATGTAGCACACCTTGCAGAGTGTCCAGAGAAATTTGGACCACCTTATGCACTATATTTCAATGTTGTCAATCGAGGACTTGCCGGAGCATATGCAATGACATGTATTCGGTGTACCCTAGGCTTGGGTACGACTATTTAGGCTTCTATACAAAAAAATTGTATTATATAGAGAGACACACATGTGGGGGTGGGTCCCTCAACATATATAGTTTATGACACATTTTTATATCATCTTATAGATGGACATTCAGGGGTAAGAGCCCGAATTTTGTAACTTAAAACCCATATTTTTTGTATTATCAGAAATGGAAATAATATATATACACATTTTTTTTTCCTCGCTATTCACTTGTTATGTGAAATTATGTATGTGTTTCTTTTATATATGCAACAAATGCCAATATAGTACATAATTAGCGTATGTATCAAATACATAATTTGCAGTACTAAAAATGTGAACATAGGTGATATTATTTAAAAAACATTCTAGAAGACGTACCAATAAAAGTTGTCAGAGAAATGTGGGATCACAAACATAGTATTGACCATTTAGTTTTGACACCACCAATTTGAAATCTACGTGAACCTCTAAACAATAGATACAATGCGCAATAGCATTTCTTAGGAGTTCAATTACGCTAGTATACTTGGCCACATTATTCATTGTTGTCCCTAGACAAGCACCTCTAGATACAACCAGTTGCCCCTTGGGAGAATAAATCACCCATGTGGTAGAACCGAGATTTCAAGTGTGATGGATTTCACCATCTGTGAACCTGATGTGAATCGAATATTCCATGGACATCTTCCACTCAAGAAGAGACATAATAAGCAATCGAAGACAAAAAGAATAATGCTAAACCTATTATATATGTACAATAAATACAAAGAGAAAATGATCAAGATAAATTCTTCTTAAGGTAGAGCCCATTTCTGGGCTCTGGCAACACATTCCCTTCATAATCAACTAACCTATAGGCTCCCTTTTGAAGTGTACGCCTCACGATGTAAGGACTGTACCACATTGGGTTGAATTTTCCGGTGCCTAAAGCTTCCTTATCTTGATCATAAACTAGGACAAGGACACCCTTAGAAAACATCCTTGGGAAGTCCAACTTATCATACTAAGATTTGACACATTTTTTGTGCATCTCATTTGTAGTGGAAGCATCACAACATTGCTTATCTAGTTTCTCTAAGTAAACAAGACGCACTTTTAAATTGGTCATCTCAAGTAGAATTTCGATTGCGATATTTAACGAGGGGATTTTGCATTCAACATGCATGACTACTTCCACCCCATGAACAAGATGGAAAGGTGAAAAACATGTAGCAGTCTTGACCAAGGTTTGGTAGGCCCATAATGCTGGATAGAACATCAAATTCCAATTATATTTTCTCTTATTGATAGTGCGTTGAAGGATAGTTTTGAGAGACTTGTTTATGGATTCTACTTGACCATTTTCCTATAGATAATAAGGAGACGAACTCTCCTACTTGAATCCCAATTTAGATTCTAATTCAGACATCATTCAGTTTTGAAAGTGACTTCCATGATCAGTGACAATCTATCTCGAAATTTTGAACCTAGCAATAACCTGGTTGAATAAGAATAAGGTTGCAGTCTCACCGTCGTTCGCCAAAGTAGGCATGGCCTCCACACACTTAGTAAAGTAGTCGATGACCACAATGATGTAATGCTTCCCCCTATCAGATGGAGGATGGCATGTAGTGAAATCAACTCCCCGCCTTGTGAATATATCGACAATAATGATAGGGAAAAGTAGAGCAGGGTGCACGCGCATTTTCTGAGAAAATATCTAGCAAAGATGGCACTTTTTGACTACCTCAACATAATATTTAAAGATTGTCAGCCAAAAGTAACCAACGTGAAGGATATTTTGGGTTGTCACCAACCCTGATAAGTGACCACCACATGCTCCACTATGGCAATCATTGAGCATAGACTCCACTTCTTCATGGGTTAAAGAACGACAAAAAATCGAATCAACCCCATGATGATACAAAGTGTCATTGATGATGAGGTAATTCTTCACCTGATGGAGAATCTGACACCGATCATCCCTTGAATAGTGTGGGGAAAATTTGAGAGCTTGGATATATATAAGGATATCCCTGTACCAAGGATCTCTAGAAGAAATAAGGAACAAATGTTTGTTAGGAAATGATTTTGTGACCACAAGTTCCTCATTCTCCCTAGGATACTCTGACATTAATTCAGTGAAAACCAAAGACTTTTTCGAATTAGTGGAGACAAATTCCAAGTCGAATTCTTGCATAATAACAATCCATTTATTATACTTTCCCCCTATGATACATCATGTTAGGACGTACTAAAATGGATTGACATCAACAAATACAATGGTTTTTTGTAATAAAATATAATGTTGTAGTCTCTGAATAACATAGAAAACTGGAAAAGCTAATTTCTCAACATGTGAATAATTGATTTAAGGTCCAACCAAACCACGACTGAGATGATAGATGACACGCTCTTGCGAGCCATCATCCTCCTCAACCAAAACCATGCCAACTGTGGATTTTTTTTCCATGATGTACAACAAGAAGTCCCTGTTATAGTCTGGGGAACTAAGCAGAGGGGTAGGCATAAGATATTTATTGATAACGTTGAAAGATTGTTGAGTGAACTCATCCCAAACGAAGGGATCCCCTTTCTTTAACAAGAACATAAAGCCCTTGGCGATGTTAGCATAGTTCACAATAAACATTCGAAGGAAAATAACCTTTCCTTGGAGACTCTGCAACTAATGAATGTTTCATGGGGGTGGAAACTTAACTATTGTCTCTGCATTTAATATATCAACCATGATCCCCTTGTTGGATACATTGAAACCCAATATACACCCTGATACAACACAGAAGATTTATTTATTTGGCTTCAAACAAATATGATAATGATGACATCTTTCAAAAATTAGTCTAATGTGCACTGGATGATCTACCCTCTTCCAAGAGAAAGAAACGAGATAATCTAGATAAGCCTCAATAAGATGCTTCAATTCATGGAAGGAAAATGACTTGGACCACTGAAAAGTGGCTCCAACATTTTTAAGAACAAAAGGAATTTTATGATACATGAAAGTACCCCAAGGACATATAAATGTTGTTTTGTGATGATCCTCAAGCCAGATATAAATCTGATTATAACCTAAAAAACCATCCATAAAGAAGGATATTTCACTTCCGACACACTCATCGATAATCTGGTCAATGAAGGGTGTGGGGAATTTGTCTTTTGGACAAGCTTTGTTCAGATTTGAAAAATTCATATAGACGCATATGGTCCCTTGATTTTTGTCAACATGAATAGGATTCAACACCCTTTTAGTGAGAGTGATTGGGTAAATAAAATCTTCCTTAAGCAACTTTTCAACCTCATCTTTAATAGTTTCCATCTTCCTTGGATCAACTAGTCGTAACTTTTGTCAAACAGGTTTAGCATTTTCATAGGTGCAAATATCAAGTTTGATAATTTGAGGGTATATCAATGGAATCTCTTTGTAAGACCAGGTGAAGACGTCACATAAATAATTAAACAAAGAAGTATACATGCATATCTCTTTAGGGGAACATTTTGTTCCTATAAAAACATTCTCCACAATTCCAAGGATTTTAGAAATGTTGATCAGAATATTTTATGATATGTTAGCCATGTTCCCTTTAGTATAGACATTGTTCTTTTCCAAGGGGTTCACGAACTGATCAAAATTTTTACTCACGATTGACTAAAATTCTTCGCTTTCCACATGACAATTCTCAGGGAGGAAGTATGATCGATGATGTATATACTCCCATGGCCTTTTTGATCTTTTCATTACATCTATAATAGCTTTGTTATAAGGAAAGAAAGTATCAAGACAGTTTAAGGAAGTCGAAGAATTATGAACCTAGATAGGCTCTGGGAAATGATCGTCCTCCTTTTTCCATGAAGGAGTCTGATTAGGGTCTGCAGTAGCTTGTTGGATAACTTGATAAGCAACCTCAAATGTAGACAGTGGCATTGCCATTCCGATATGTGCATGACCCTTTACTGATTCACATGGCGAGGGAAACACCCACAGATATTCCAAATACAAGGTTTTAAGTGAACAAATTTGTGTAATGGGTATCGAGGAGCTCGAATTTTGGTAGCCAACCCAGGTAGCACGAATATAAGAAACCAGTTCTAAAAAATTAAATGTTCCCATGAGTGAAGGATACATTCCAACACTGATACTATCAGTTGTCATATTATAGTTTTCAATCAACGAGACCGTAGATCCCAGATTTTCCACAAAGACAGAGCATTTATACGTTATCTGGCCAATGGTAATAATATTCCCTTCATGGAGAAAGAATAAAATTTGGAACATTGATGAGACAACAACCATCATGGTGTAGGTCCAACTCCTTCCTAGAAAAATATTATAGTCGAGTGTCAACTACTTCAGCTTCTATGGAAATGTTTTTCCCCTAACTGGACCAGAAAAGATGAAATTGGACCATGTGGTCTAAAAGGTCGTCCATCAACTGTATTCAAAAGATTGGGAGAAGAGTTAAAATCCTAAGAGACAATGAATTTCCAATAGGACAAAGACATGACACACGTCGAAGCACCTTCGTCGATGAATGTCCTCTTGATAACATGTTTTACATAGACAATGATAATATTGAAGGCTACATGATAAGGAAGGTGAGGCTTCACTTCAGTAGTATCAAACTTCATAATGAGTTGGCTTGAATAGTCAATAGACCTGATCGAAGACAAGAATGTGGCTCATTGTGTAGGGAAACTTTGGAGCACTTCTAAGGCATACATCACACAAGGCATCTGACCTAAGTCATCAATAATAGAATAGTTGGGAGCAGCTCGTGCATTAGGATTGTGCGAACCCCTTTTGTACACACCTTTCGATATGCATGGTATCATTTCCTTCCTAGGTTTCTCTATATGGAGAGAGCCTTGAGGATCTGAAGTTTATTTTCCTTTTGATGTCGACTCAGGATTACTATAATCATGAGACCTAGTACACAAATCCACCTTCTCTTCTTCTGTATGGTTTACCATATTGACGAACGAGTAAGATCCATTCAACAAAGGTGCACCTAGGGTTCCCCCTTGTGGATTTTAATTGGAAGAACCTGCTTGCATATTTTTCCCTTACGAGAACATATTTTTAGTAAAATAGGTTGTTGTTGATGATGTTGTTGTGTTAACAGGTGGTTGGCCTCTTACAATTGTGGGCATTGATGAGTAAGGTGATCACCCCCACAAATATTGCATGGGATATTCACCTTCTTGATCTTCTTATTTTCCCCTCTAGCGTTTTCATCTGATTTCTCATTTGTATTACTCCAACCTTGTTTCTTATCCTTTCCCTTTTTAGTTTTCCCTCTTGGTTATTGGGTACCATTTGGGGCCATCGATTTTACAACATGAGCATCCGATGAATGGATGGTGGGGATGGTCAAAGAAGTAGCTTGACTAGATGTAGAATGAAGAATTGTTATCTGATCCATATGGTTTGTGACCAGACCTATGATATTTCTATTAAGGGACCCGACGATGCGATCAACATGAGGTCATGATTTCATTTTCAAGGGATCAAAATCAGGTCATTGTGCGTCCAGTATAATTTTGTAAAGGATCCCAGACTACGAATAGATCAAATCCAACTGTTTGGACTTGAAGATCGCTTCTTCCTCGAAAAATACTCATGATGTGGATACATATTTAGAGATGACTGGCAACAAATACTTAAGGAACCACTCCAAAAATAATTCCAGAGGAACTTTGTCTTTAATCAACCTCTTCCATCTTCGCTACTCCTATATATGGTCCAAGATATGAGTGGACTTGTCCCATTTTAGTGTAGACAAGAGATCAGTGTCGAAATCGTACCAGATAGGTAGATGAAAATGGTTTATAAAAACCAAATACAAATTGTGAAAAGTGTGAAATGATCCACTATCAAGTTCAATTTACCACTTTGTTTTGACTCCCGTAAGAGTTCACTAGAAAAGGCAGAGCCAAATTGAATAATCATTTAATGAATTTGAGGAACACCATAGATGAAATTTCATTACATGGTCACCGGGAGCTTTGCTAGGCTTGTAGGATTAAACCACAATCGAAGACTTAATTGTGAGAAGGAAATACTACACTAGCTAATTGCAAAAGAGAGAGAGAAGAGAGAAAAATAGAATCAATCTTCACACATAAGAGACTAATAAACCAACTCGAATAACCATGTATTAATCCTCGATAATGAGTAAAATATATAGGACTCTCCACATGAGGAGTAATGTGCACTAGACTGGGATTTCCATGTGCATGCTCAAGTAGAAAAACAACCTCTTCCACTTGCAAGAGTTAACTAAAGTCAAAAGTTGTTGAAAATAGAAAAAGTTCAAATATGTGGTTTAAACTAAAGTGATAACTCTACATGAATTCAATCATGCATTCCAAAATATAAAAAATCTCCTAAAATAACACTAGAGTCCAGAATTGGAACTAAAGTCATAACTGAGTGAGAATTAGCAAACTATGGAAAGTCACTAAANGGTTTAAACTAAAGTGATAACTCTACATGAATTCAATCATGCATTCCAAAATATAAAAAATCTCCTAAAATAACACTAGAGTCCAGAATTGGAACTAAAGTCATAACTGAGTGAGAATTAGCAAACTATGGAAAGTCACTAAATTAGTGAAATGAGTTAACTCCATTAATAGGAGGCCATTAATAGCTAAAACAAGTGTGCATTAGGTGATGTGTCACTTTTTCAATCACTGCCCAGTGGCTATTGCATGACAGACCTGCTAAAAATAAAAAAGATCAAAAATAGACTGCTAAGGTTTTGGTCACCTGCTAAAAATAGAAAATGCAAAAAATAGACACGATCGAGAATAGTCAGGGTAGGTAAGACAAACAGGCTAGGTATGGTAGTCAGGCTAGGCTTAGGAAAGGATACAAATAGACATGTTATAAATAACAGTCCTTATGAGCAAGTGGAAAAATGAAAAAATGAGTATGTCATTGAGTATGTAGTTAAGCATGTACCCCAACACCCCCCCTAAAACAAAACTGGGGTGTGCAGAATGATGATTCCCGAAAATACAAATCCATGTCAGGTACTCATGTACAAGTATAGATGCATAACAATCTAAACAAAAAGTGAGGAAAAGAGGGAAAACCTACTGGGAAAC
>SNQJ01S0021392.1:27810-38712 GCA_010110895.2 Picea sitchensis | reverse complement strand
AAAATATGTTGCTAACAAGAAAATAATGCTAACATGTTCAACTGCTAAGTTAATGTATCCTTAACTCCTATAATGTTTCTCAATGAGACAAACTTATGTTTGATGAAATACTTGGTGAATATGTCTTCCACTTTCTTTGAAGATGGACATAACTGCATATTAATGACTCCATCCTGAATCTTTCCTTGAATAAAGTGAAAATGAACCCCGATGTGCTTGGTTTGCTACCTCTGAAATAAGTCTCTACACATATTGAGAGTACTCTGATTATCACACCATATAACTATCAGATGATGAAAATGAACTCCCAACTCTATCAAAAAGTGTTGAAACCAAATAGCCTGAGTAGTAACATTCACTACACCCCCGTACTCTACCTCTATTGATGATAAAGTAATTGTTGATTGCTTCTTACTTGAAAAAAAAATAGGTCTTGATATAAGGTAGAGGACATATCCTACAGTGGAATTGTTATTAGTGCTATCACTTGTCTAATTCAATTTTGTGTAACTAACAAGATCTAAGGAAGATCATGCTGCATAGTGTATACCAAATCTGGTAGTAGTTAGACTATTCAAGAATAATGAGAGGGGGGGGAGGGGTGAATCAGTATAGAGTTATTACAAAAATTTTAACCTTCAATCACTACATAAACATTAACCTTTAATCATGTCATTTATCATCAAATAAACTCATACTCATTGCACACATATTTTTACGTGGAAACCCAACTGGGAGAAAACCACAAAAACTTATCTTTTATAAATGTTTGTAGGCACCAACCTACTGTTACAAATATTGTAGGAACCAATCTACTAGAGACACCAATATCCTTGGATGAGAACCAAATCAACATATGTAGCAACCAACCTACTGGAGATACCAATCTCCTCAACTGAGCACCAACTCAATAAGATCTAGGCACCAGCCTACTAGAGACACAAATATACTCAACTAAGGACCAACTCAACAAGATATCATAAATCCAAGATATTCATACATATAGTACTTACAAATTTACCTGCATGCTTAATCTCATAGAGAATCTTTCAAAACCTCACAAGCCTCATAGCATCATTCCCAGAATGCAATCACTCATGGAAACATCCACAAACAACAACATCCATTCATGGCATTATCCATTAACAGAAACATCCACTCACAGGAACATCATGACAACATCACAACCTCATAGCAGTGCATACGAAATCATCACACCCTCACAACAATGAATATGAAAACATCACAATCTCACAACAATGCATAGGACAACATCACAACCTTACAACAACATCACAACCTTATAACATACATTGAGAATAAGAAAGACCTTAATAGAATCTAGTACACTTATCTTGAACACCAGAAAGACACCCCAACACATTGAGCACACCTCAGAATTGATCTCTTCATTGGTTTCTCTAAAAATGAGAAATTATATCCTGTATTTATAGTAATTATGTCCCCAAAAATTAGTTGAGCTAACCCCAATTTTTTGGTTGGGTTGTCGAATGGAAAAAATCACATCTCCTCATTCCGAAGGACTTAGAGGGACTTCCATATACCATTAGAATGGTCTAGGAATAATATTTCCAAACATGTAACTTATGATCCCATTTGATTTAGGTATGTAGGGTAAAAATTCCCTCAAATATGGGGTATCCAAATTGACCAAAAATAATACTTCCATCTTGCAATCTTTATCTTGGACATTATTGGACATCTTGTGGGCTTCTTCTCTTGGCTTTAGGGGTTTATTCAATTGTCTTTAGGGGATTATTATATTGGCTTTAGGGGCTTCCTCACTTGACTTTATGGGCTTATTCACTTGGTTTTAGAGCTTCTTCAAGGCTCCATTTGTGTACAACTCAAAGTGGGCATGTGGAAACAACCACATGTCATCTCATCCTATGAGGGCCATGCTTAAAAGCTACGCCACAAGGAGACCACTTTGGAGTCATATACATGTATGTCAAAGATCCTTCAAGGCTCTTCAAGGATTATTCAAGGGGGAACATCATCATCACTTTTATGGGCTTCCGAGATTTTCTTTAGGAATTCTTCTAAGGTTGACATCAATGATAACTAATTTTCCAACAATATCTCCCTTGGGAATTGATGGAAACATAGTAAAACAACTATGCTCCCCCCATATTCATGATTTTTTCCCAATGATTGTACTATCCTCTTGTCTTCATGCTAAATCCCCTTGTCTTCATGCTTCTAGTTTTACTATTTTTCTCTCCCCCTTTGACATCAATGGAAAAGGGTAAATCCCCTAACAATATTACCCTTTTTGTTCTTGTATAAGATTATGGAAATCAATTTGGAGCAAAAATTACTCCCAGTTTTTTTCAAATATACTCAAAGGTATCTTTAGGAAGAGGCTTTATGAATATGTCTTTAATATGTTCTTTTGTCCTAATGTACTCCAACTTGATATTCTTTTATGTGATTTGTTACCATAGAAAGTGGAACTTTATAGGAATATGTTTGGTCTTGGAATGCATCACTAGATTCTTAGAATGCTTCACTGGATTCACTAGATTTTGAGAGCATAGCCTTTGGTTCTATGGGAAAAGGATTTGGTATTGAAGATATAGTGGAGATGTGAGAGCATGAGAAGCTCTTAAAGGGTAAGAGAAGTGAGATAATTTGTGACAGAACCCCAGAAAACAAATTAAATTTTTTGAGGAAGAAGAGGACATTGCAGTTCTCAAGAGAGGTGAACATTTGATTGTAGCATCCCGACAACTTTGAAATTTGAAGAGGAGTGCTCAAGAAGAGGTTGTACTGAATAGAACCAAAAGAGGATGTACCAAGAGGATGATTGGTGCTAGTGACAAGTTGCAAAATTGTTACAAATATGGGGAAGGCTTGATGCAACTCACAAGTGGACAAGGAGAGTCCACTGAGGAAAGAGGAGAAGGTGACTACTAATAGTCATCTACAGGGTTCAGAATGGAATCAGAACCAGAAGAAGGAAAATTCCAAAGTAGTTGGCATAAGGAGGATGAGTAATGAGGAATTTGACAGAGATACGACTGAGATAAAAGTACATATTAGTGTACTAGAGGAATGTCTACAAAAATATGGGGAAGACCAGAGGTGTGGCTAGACAATGAAGAAGGAGAAGGTGAGATGTCATTCACTGCAGGTGAATCTAAGGAAAAGGGTGTCTTCCAAAGTACATGAAGAACTCAGAGAAGCTGTGTATGGAATGGATGTTTTTTTATGTGAACCTAAACAAGGAATGGTTTTTGGGGAAGATGGAGATGAGGATACTGAGGAGAGATTTCTTGACAATATCGTGAACTATTGGACTAGTTCATATCAACATGGTGATATGGTAGATGAGGCATCAAATGAGGAGCCTTGTATTTTGTATTCTGACATTTTGTGTATGTTTGCAGATTTGACAGGTGATAAACAACAATTGGATGATGTGCTCATGAATGTTGATGAAGAAATGAGACTTATAGAAGAGATGGATGAATTAGAGGAATTTCTAGTTGAACATGTATTTGTAGACCTTGAAGATAATGATGAAACTGTTGTAACAAGAGAAGTTAATGAGAATCAACTGAAGACTAATAATCATCAGGACAATGAGAAAAAATTAGTTGGAGAAACTTTTTCAGCAAAAGAACAAGATGAATAAACATTTCAGTGCATGGAATAATGCATGATGAGGTTGAAAGTAGCAGAAGTCCAAGAGTTTTATGAACATGAGGAGGTTGAAGTTGAACAAAGTTTAAAGTCTGTTCAAAATAAGAGTGAAGAAGCGCTATCTTGTAGAATTTATGCAGGTACAAAAGATGGAAATTCACCTCATGGAGATGTGTTCAAGGAGTTTTCAGCCATTGGAGTGTTGGAAGACAGTCTTTTGTTAGAGGAAGGATGTACAGAAGAAGAGGTAGAACCTTTGGAATAATGGATGACAGAAGACCCAAGAGATGAATATTGCATGGAGGATACAATTCAAAATAATTTTGTTGAATTGTATGAAGAATTGAAATTCTTGGAAGAGAGAATAGTGAGCCAAAGACTACATATTCAGGATGTAAATTCAGACTTGGAGGAAGAAGACATTGTTTTGAAATACAATGAGGAAGAGGTTGTAAAGTATGGACAATAGAATAGGAGAAGTGACATTCAACCAAGGATAGAGTTGGAAGATGAAACTGATATGTTATGGATGTTGTTATCACATAAGGTTGTCAAGGGCCATAAGTGTTTGTTGATATATCCGAGTCTGTAGTCTTTCCTTGTCTCTATCCTTATCGCAGGCCAAATATTAAGTTTTTCCCCCTTCGGCTTGTAAATCATTCTATGTTTTCCCTTGTTCGTTTGTGCACCCTGGTTTTCCTTAAATATCTTACCCGAATGAAATCTTGGCCCCAAGCCCCTCTTTCTTTCTCCAAGGGTGATCTCTTGCATCCTATGTTTAAGTCACTGGTCTCCATCTTTTCTCATCTCACCGTCTGAATCCTCGATCATGCAGGCCGCAACCATGAACACAAAGCGTAGCTTTCTTAACAGTTTGTTTCAAGATTGAAGCATAAGTAGAAGGCAGTTTTAATATTTCAACGATGAAGATTCCAAGAGCAATCCAGATCAATGACTCACAGGCGTTCGGGAGTGAAAACTTGCATGAAGTATAGAGCCAAAGAAAATGGTCCCGAAGTGAATATGAACCGTTGATCTTAAAAGGGACAGGTGGCATTCGATCCAAGCCTTTGGGGAAATGAGCTTCGAGAGATTTGAAATGAGAAATACTTAAAAATCCTGAAGAGTCGAAGCTCGAAGTCCCAAAGATCCGAAGCCGCCAAAGCGTCAAATTTGTTGAAGCTCTCGAAGTGGCTGAAGGCCTGAAGTCCCGAAGGCACGAAATGGATCTGGGTCATTGATCAGCAAAATCCACATGTCGTTAGATCCACAGCTCCAGGTAAAAGAGCATGGAAGAGTAAGCGAGATTTGAGCTTTGGTTTTCCCGTAGCCCGAAGACCCGAAGTGGATCTTGGTTGTCCAAATCTAAAATGCCACACGTCATCATATCTGTCACTTTAGGAGTTTTACTTCGGGATTTTTAAAATGAGAAAAGTGTCAAAGACCCGAAGCGTCGAAGTCCCGAAAACCTGAAGAACTGAAGTCCCGAAGGCCCCAAAGTCCCAAAAACCTGAAGCGATGAAGTCCCGAAGACCTGAAGCATGTGATACACTCTCATCAAGCATGATCTGTGGCACTCTTTCTAGGTCATTTGGTCATGTCCATGTCACCCTCCTTATCATGACACATCAATAGATGTAACATCATATGATGTCATCTGGACCACCCATCAGCGGGACATGTGGCATAAATCCATGAGCTCTGACTAAAGGCCCGGAGTAATCCTCGGTCGTTCGATTCATGAGGACACATGTCAGTATATCGCCAGCTCCAAGTAAAAGCTTTGGGGACCCCAGGTTTGAGATTTTATTTTCTCGAAGCCCGGAGACACGAAGGGATTTCATCTGTCGATCTCTAGAGGGCCACGCGTCATCAGATCCATGGCTCCGGGTAAAAGAACTTGGAATCCCAGGTTTGAGATTTGATTTTCCCAGAGTCCGGAGACCCAAAACGTGTCTTAGTCGTTGATCTTAGGGAGCCACGTGTCATCAGAGCCCTAGTCCCATATATTTTTCTTCGAGTGAAAATAAGTTTGAGAGTTTATTTTCCCAGAGCCCGGAGACCTGAAGTAGATCTCAGCCGTCGATTTAAGAGGATACATGGCAGTCATCAATATGGACATGTGGCACACTCATCGGTCATGGCACTAGGCACCTTTTTGGCACTGACACATGGCACTCAGTCCAGACAGTAGTGGGCGTATCATTCTCTTCTTTCTTAGTGACACGTGTCAATTCTCTTTCACGACACATCAGCATGGTGACGTCGGGCCTCCATGTCAAATCATCCTCTGGGAGGTGTTATTATTCAACGTCAAAAGTAGTGTCCCCCCCAGGGCACAATTTGGTGGATTCTAAAGTTGGTGAGCGGTTAAGCTTGGCAGTTGCGCTAAATCTAGTAGGTGCGCCTAGATCTTATATCAGGACCAGATCTACGACCATAGTTCATTGCGGGGATGCAACATGCTTGGACGATAATTTTCTTGAGCAGTCCCGCAATTGAAAACATTGTATGGAAAAGGCGCTATGTGGAGAAATGTGGTGGATTATGGACCCAAAAGGAGTATGAACCCAAACAACCTCTAAGCGGACCCGAAATCACATGTGTATATGGCATCCTATCCGAGAGCAGCACGTGGCTGCTCCCTGAGCATTAACTCTCGTTCAATCTCTGAGGAAAGGCAGTTAATGAAAGTAGAGCTGGTGGTTGAAACCTCGGCTCACTCCATAAATGGAAGGCATGGAAGGCCCGACCATGGGGACTAAACTATCAGCCCGTGGTACCCATGTGGGCATATTTTCCTACAAAACCCATGTCGATCTGAGCTCGCATCTGACAGAGGGGTGCATGTTCATTTTGACAGAATAACTCACCGATGCAAATCTTGATTGTAGTGACCAGGTCACACTCTTGGTAATGGCAGGGCTCCCTATTTTGTAATGTTTTGATGCTAGAATTGTTCTCTGGTTATGTATCAAATTTGAGACTTTCATGTTAATATAAGTCAACTTCTTTTCATCTCTCTGTAAAAACTGTGCTAAAACATTCAGGCATGGAGGATCCAGTCAAGGGTTGTTATGTTGTTGTAATGTAGGTTTGATTATAGTGGTATCATGACCAATTTTAGTCATCTCCCTTGTTATCTTTATCCCTCTTACATTGAATGGCTTGGGCATGGAGGATCCATTCAAGTTGTTGTAGCTGCATTGTGATGTACGTTTGATCATTCTGTTGTTGTGACTGTGTTGTTTGGACATATTTCAGTGTTTGAACCTTGTGCTCAAGAGTGATCTTGAGTCTGAGTTTTTATTCTCCACATTGCTTGAAAGCCTAATGCTCATAGCATTCTTGTTCACCTTTATCACTAAGTCTTTCCTCTACTCACACTTAAACTCAATTGACTGCCTTAAGTTAATGTGGCCCTCACTTCCCTGTGCATTTCTTGTCCAATTTCATGTTGAACAACATTCATATATTGAGTTTTGTCCATTGACCTCCACTCATATAAAACCAACATCCACCAAAAACTTTGATGGGTACTAGGCTTATGCTCCCACAATCTGAGGGTGACTCTCAGTGCTAACATATGCTAATGAGGAAGAGGAGGAAAACCAACAATAGAATGCAGTTGACTGAAGGAATTTGCATTAGAAAAGAAAATGGACAACAACAACATAAAATGTAGAGACCTAGAGAAATGAAAGACACTGCAGCAGCAAGAGAACAACAACAAAGTAGCAAGCCAAATGGACAATTACAACACTAGATTTGGAATCCAAGTGGAATACAGCAGAAGGAACCCATGATCTGGAGATCATGGATCATTTTTTCCTGGGGAGTCTGATGCAAGAGCATCCTTCTTTTGAAATCTTGTACATTTGATGAGACTTAGGGGGTCTTTCATTGCCTAGGGAGTGGGTTCCCTATGCTTAAATTATTTATATTTTCTATGTTTTATTGCTTTATAGAAGAGAGACATAGGATAGGATTTGATTAATGCAAATAAGGATTGGCTTGTAAATATTCTCGAATGTGTGAGAACATGAGAGGAGAGGGATCCTAGTGATCTTTAGAGTAATTTGTGGATCTGAGGAGATCCTTAGGAAACTATTGAGTGATTTGTGGATCTAGAGGATCCATAGGGATTTATTGTTGAGATTATTTTGGATCTGAACTAATTCTAGTTCAGGATCCTTTTGTACAAATATTGTAATCATGAAGGAAATAGGGGTTGGCCATGTATCGTGTAGTTAGGCCATAGAGAGTAAGGAGATACTATTGAGTTCATTTACGCCAAGAAGGCATAGAGTTTCCTCATGTAAGTTATGTGTACATTATTTATGAATCTGATTAATATAGAAAGAAGAAACACTCTGTTTCGAGTGTTGTCTAAAGATCTATGATCATTTGTGTGGTGAACCTATGTCTATGATCATATGCGTTTTCATCACATGTCTTACGAATTTTGTGACAGGTTGGAGAAGGGGAGCCTTAGATAATTTGAATCCTTGAATGATATCATTGAGGTGTTCATCGATCATAGTAAAGGATCAATTATCCTATTGAGATTGCAGGTCCCTGAATTTTCTGTGGTGATAAAGGTAGAACAGTCCATTGAGATTGTGTTTGCGGTATTTAAAGCTCGGGAGCAATAGTATTGCAAAGATCACGTAGAAGTAGAACACTTCCTAGGTAGAGATCCTTTGTAAAGGATAAAAAAACTGTAACCATTGGATCGAGGATTGAAAGAGAACCTCATTACGGGTGCAAATTCTTGGAGAAAGATTGCAGTACATAATTGAAGTTTAAGGATCTTTGTGTAGGAATCAAGGAACAATATTGATTCTTTATCATCCATTGATCAACAATCCATATCGTTTCAAGTGGGAGATGGTTTGCGTCATCAGATCACAATCGGTGAAGGAATTTGATGATGGAGGATTTCACATAGCAAACATGCACGTGAATTAATTTGAGTTTGAGACCCAAAATTCTATTGACCGTTGATGGTCAATCCATGCGTTGTCAAATGATGTATTTCGGGGGGTCAACGTCTCGGGATCCAAACCAAATATCAAATCCCTAAATGAACGATAACCATTCATCTCAAATCCAGATTAAAACATCACCATCGATCTAGCTACGAATGGAGTTTAGGATAAGTACTTATTTAAGTAGTGCTTGAGCATCACAGTTTGGTCTGATGGATAGAGCACCAAAAGGAGCAGAGCTAGGGTATAAGCTGAGAGCATAACTTTTGGTTCTATGGGAAAAGGATTTGGTATTGAAGATATAGTGGAGATCTGAGAACAAAGTCAATGTACTAGTGAACGTATGGGTGATAAGGATTCAATCCATACTATGATCGAATAAAATAAAGAAAGGGTTAGAGATTGAACGTATGGGTGATAAGGATTCAATCTATACTATGATCGAATAAAATAAAGAAAGGGTTAGAGATTGACATAGAACAAGTTTGAAAAAGATAAATCTCATAAAGGGCCTAAGAAAGTAGTGCTTGAGCATCACAGTTTGGTTTGATGGATAGAGCACCAAAAGGAGCAGAGCTAGGGTATAAGCTGAGAGCATAACTTTTGGTTCTATGGGAAAAGGATTTGGTATTGAAGATATAGTGGAGATCTGAGAACAAAGTCAATGTACTAGTGAACGTATGGGTGATAAGGATTCAATCCATACTATGATCGAATAAAATAAAGAAAGGGTTAGAGATTGAACGTATGGGTGATAAGGATTCAATCCATACTATGATCGAATAAAATAAAGAAAGGGTTAGAGATTGACATAGAACAAGTTTGAAAAAGATAAATCTCATAAAGGGTCTAAGAAAGAAAACCTAGTATATGTGTGTGTTGAAGAGAAGGGATCCTTGGACACCTTAGAGGGTTTGATGAGCAGCTTAAGGAAATCATGCTTCCATTAATGTGGGTAGTGACCATTAAGGTTATCACTAAGCTGGGTTATGTCATGAGTATTTAAAACGAGACAAAGAGATATTAAAAATTTCTAATTTAACCTTCAGATTTTGTCCAAAATCCAAGATATATAAATCAAGAATTCAATGTGAAACAAGGCACAAGTCATAGGAAAGAGACTATTACATGAGTTGAATAATGACTATACAATTAAGCTTTTATAGATGTCGCACCTACAACAAAATTTTTGAAATCTCTAACTTCCATTGAACTTCCGATGATAGTTGACCAGGTCAAACCTAACTAAGTCAATGATCGTTAAGCACTTTTAAATGGCTATTTGGTTTTTTTAAATATTCACAACATCATCGGTATATTAAAGAACGTTTTCATTTTAGTCAATATATAGACAAATGTTTGCATTGTCGTCGATATAGTGATGCAGGTTTGAACTCTCGTTTGTATATTGATGAAAGTTTAAACTTCTGACGATCATTGACCACGTCAAACCTAACTAATTCCATGACTTTTAATCACTTTCAAACGTCATTGCTATATCGATGAACATTTTCATTTTATTTAGTATATGGATGAATGTTTTCATTATCGTTGATAGAGAGACGCATTTTGAACTCTTGTCTATAGATCAACAAAAGATCAAAATTGTGTCGTTATATTGATGACCATACCTTGGTGATAAGGAATCCCACTTTTATCCAAATATGGGCTCCCTCCCATCGCAATAGCGATGTAGGAAGATGGTTGTAGAAAATACGGCGAACGTTGGGGGGAGCCAAAACAAAATGGTTGAAATTGTAGTAATTTGCGATGGTATGATAATTTAACTCATATGGTCATTATATTTTGTCAAATTTTGACCCCATATGTAGTAGTGAAAGAGGAGGTATGTCGATAATTGTAATGTTCCCCACTCCTAAAACCCGTATAAGTGTCTATGTAAAATTTCGTATTTTTTTTTAATACAAGAACTTAATAACATAATAACATTAATAACATTGCTTCATAGTGCGCTTACATAATATTACTAAGAAAATAAGAATCTAATAAAATACCAATTTATTCAACTACCCCTTAATTAATTGATAATGTTAATTGAACTAATAACAATTTCCTCACTAAAATGGTAATTCATTAATTATTATTCCTTAATAGTATTCATGATATATACACTTAATAATCATAATCTAGTGACTGAATATAAATTAACCATACTCTTAATTGACTTTTTGAGAAGAACTACATCATATGACTATATTCTACCCCCCGCCGCCCCCCCCCC
>SNQJ01S0021392.1:12409-27716 GCA_010110895.2 Picea sitchensis | reverse complement strand
ATATATATATATATATAAAAGAACTTATCCTTACTTTTAGGGACTTACTTTTATTAGTCCCTACCTAGGTGAGGGACTATAGCATTTGAGTAGAAGTCAACATACTTTGACTGTACATTAATAGGTGTGTTTTGTTATATTAAATAGTGCATTTTGTATTGTTTTAGAATAAATTTTCAAAGTTTTTTAAAACTATGTATTAAATTTTATTTCCAAAAAATTGAAAAGGTTTTTTGAAATTATTTATTTATTTTTTTGAAATTATTATTGGTCCAAACATCATGATAAGACTTAATTAGTTACTGTACATTAATAGGTGTGTTTTGTTATATTAAATAGTGCATTTTGTATTGTTTTAGAATAAATTTTCAAAGTTTTTTAAAACTATGTATTAAATTTTATTTCCAAAAAATTGAAAAGGTTTTTTGAAATTATTTATTTATTTTTTTGAAATTATTATTGGTCCAAACATCATGATAACATCATGATAAGACTTAATTAGTTGGAGGGTCTATTTTATTTATTTATTTATAGGATGCAAAAAAAATCTGACACTGCAAATTAATGCAATCTAGGCAGGTTGTTGGGGTGTTGTCACATTATTTAATGCGATCAAGGCAGCCACATGTAACTTCCATGCAAGATACATATGCAATCGAGGAAGCCACATGTAACTTTGGGGCAAAGCTACCTAAGACTGAGGCCACCACCCTCCACTTCCACTTGTAACTTCCATGCAAGCTACCTAAGACTAAGGCTGAGGATGGTACTGGAGTATGAAAGGGATTTTGAGTTGATTCTTAATTTGAAGAACATTGAGGGGCAGTAGGTCTTAAACAGAGATTCATTGAGAGGATCATGTGCTTGGATTCTTGTTTTGCCCCAACATTCTTTCTATTTATGTCCATAAGGAGACTACTCTAAAGGCTATAGAAGAAAGTCCTACCAACATCCGATCTCTATTTCTCTGTGCTTTCTTGGGAAACTTTGTGCTTCCGATCTCTATTTCTTTGTGCTTTCTTGGGCAACTTTGTGCTTGTGATCTCTATTTCTCTGTACTTTATTGGGAAACTCTATGCTTTCCGTTCTCTATTTCTCTGTGCTTTCTTGGGAAAAAGACGAATATAGACCTATTTTTTGAGTGCTTCGTCTCTGGAAACTTTTATTCACAGTTCTTGAACGTTTTGAAGGGAAAATTCACTTGAAATTTTTTTCTGGTTTAATTGGTAAAGTATTTGGAAAGATCTATTCTCTGAGTTGTTAGATCCTCTACTTTCATAGTTTTCGTTTTAAATTAAATGTTCAAACTCCTTTCTATTTTTGTAATTTTTTTTTTTTATTTGCTTATGAGTTAATCTAGATCTACTTTTATTGTGAATCTAAAAATACGAAAAATAGGGTTTAACAAGAATAAGTCCATCATACCTATTCTGTTTCGAATGCTAGGAAGTTAGTTTCATTTCTTTTCAAATCTTCTCTACGTTAGGGAAGAATAAGAATAAGAAATGAGTGTACGTGATATCAACATGCTAACTAATACTGTCATTCCCAGTGTGTAGCATCATTCGAGTAAGGTAGAACAAAGGAAGCACAAAAAGCTAATTCTTACACATTAAGTTCCTACAGTTGATCCACAGAACCCATTGATCCACCAGAGCAGGCATAGGTTCTCGCTCATGAACATAAGAGTCAGGCTCTAAACCATTATTATAGAATCTGGAACTGGACCAAAGCAAGCAGTTTGATACCCAAACATTAAATTTGGATCTTTGTAAATGGAGGTATGGATTTATCATACTAGTATATTCTATTTTTGTACTTCATAAGTTCTCTATCTATGAACAATATTAGAATTTTCTTCTACCTTTTTATCCATAATAAATAATTTAAAACAATATTAGAGATCAATAACTTAGCCAGAGGAAGAAGCTGGACATGAGAATTATGAGTATTGAAAATGAATACTAAGTATATATGTATAACAGTGAATATTTAATCATACAGTGGAGGGATTTCATTTTTTCTCCATGCAGTGAATATTAAATATTTAATCATAGTGTGGAGGCACAACTTCATTTTTTCTTTAGGCTTCTCCACGGCTGACCCAAGATTGAAGTCAAGATTGAATTTTCAGTGCCAGAAATGGTGAAATTTAAACAGACAGTATGAGCTCTGCTACTTCACATACCATGAAGCATAACAAAATAGATAAACATTGTCGTGAATGGATGTCAACCACGGGCAAGCCAGAGAATCATGCATTAAGACACGTGCTTTCTTGACGGTTGTGTTCTACAGTTTGCATACGAGCGTGTCTTTTAAATCATATTAATTTTTATAATAATCAATTTCTAAATACGATTAAATTAACTTTAAAGTAATTTTTATAAATGATAAATAATAATAATTTATTTAAAGAAATATCATAGTAACACAATACTAATAAATAAATTCTAATATAATACTAATAACTAAATTCTCATATAGTCTCTTCATGATTTCAAAGGTTGGTATTTATATGAAGAGATTTTGCACTATGTTCATGCTCTGAGAATGTTGGATCATAATACATAACTAAATTATATATTCCTATAATTTAAGGAATATATTTAAAAAAATGATCCCATTTATAGCAATATGTCAAATAATGGCTTGGGTGGTATTTATATGAAGAGATTTTGCACTATGTTCATGCTCTGAGAATGTTGAATCATAATACATAACTAAATTATATATTCCTATAATTTAAGGAATATATTTAAAAAATATCCCATTTATAGCAATATGTCAAATAGTGAATAACAAAACTAAATTATAGTAATTGTTAATTCCCACATAGTTTTTGTTTTTTAATATATTTTTTAGTTAATTTAAAGTGATACTTTGAAATAGATAAGAAGGATACAATAGAGAGAGAGCTTTAGCAAGTAAATAATAACAAAGATTTCTAGAAACTAAACTACAAAACAATCTAATATTTTGTTTTTTCTAGAGACATTGTTTTTTTTTCTATACATAACACTTTTTAACCCATTATTTGTAAACTTGACATTGTTTTCTGATGTTACTAGAGACATTGTTTTTTTCCTATACATAACACTTTTTAACCTATTATTTGGCTTTAACCCATTATTTGTAAACTTGACATTGTTTTCTAATGTTACTAGAGACATTGTTTTTTTTCTATACATAACACTTTTTAACTCATTATTTGGCTTTAACCCATTATTTGTAAACTTGACATTGTTTTCTGATGTTACTAGAGACATTGTTTTTTTTCTATACATAACACCTTTTAACCCATTATTTGGCTTTAACCCATTATTTGTAAACTTGACATTGTTTTCTGATGTTACTAGCTTGTTTCCCTATTTCACTCCCCCATATAGTTTGTGCTCGATATAGTTTGTGCTCGACATCATTTTTTCCATGAAGTTATACCAATTCATAGTAATAATTGCTCTAACACATTAAGAAAAAAATTGTTTACATGCACCTAAGCAGGGACTTGTTGCTTTGTAGCTATCTCACTTGTTTTAAAAGAAAATGATCCATGATATAACAAACTATCAAGAAATTAATAATAACAATAATTAACACAATGATATAATTGATATAAGAAGTCGCGGAAGGAAATTATCCCATATTGAGATATAGTTGACAGGATTAAGAGATCGATAGAGGGGTAGTATGAGCAATAGACATCAATCAAGGCCAAGATGAACTTCTAAATTTTACAACAACCAAGGCCGAAGTAGTTGAGTGATGAAGTACAGGGATTGCCAAAATTTCAGTGGATACCCCAAGGGTTAAGGTTCATGTTGACATCAAGACCGATTGTCAATGCATTAGGAACTCATATACTTTAAATACATAAATTGCATCAGTAATTATTAGTTCTATTCATGAATTTTACAAAGAATTAAAGTAAATTCAACATAACAATGAATCATAAATTTTATTCCAGGAGTATCGAATATGAATCTATAAAAACCATTATTCATTAAGCATTATTAAATAACAAAACTATTTCATTACAGAATAAGACCCAAGTGATCTAGATGAAATTACATACATGGAAATTCATACTGTGTGGATTTCTAGAATAGTTCCAATAGTTATACATGAACATAATTTTCAATATACAATATCTAATTAAACATTCTTAAATTATTGAAACAATAAAATATTGCAACCAGTGGGTTGAATTCATTGTATATGATGGTGATCTTCAATATGAAATCTTGTGCAATGATACTCCTTAGTTTCCAATCCATAGACTTCACCGGTACCTCCAGTCAATGCTAGGGGAACTCTTTTTCCCCCTTAGCCCCTCAAGAAGCAAAGGGGCTACACACAAAAAATAGAACTCAATAGCCCCAAAACTTGCCTCGCAAGCAAGAGATTCCATTCCTTTCAAGATTTGGAACCCATCTCTCACAAGTAAAAACTCAGTCAAGAAAATTTTTGGCAACATAATAGTACTAACAAAGGTGAGGTCCCCTCTCCCTTTCTCTCCATTTCTTTTATAGAAAAATCTGGAATGACACGTGTACTCAAGAACAAATAATTATTTTTTTATAATTTAATTAAAGTATTATTCACCCACTACATGTGTCACATTCTCCCCAAGTTGCACATGTAAATTCCCTTATTATTTTTTTTGTTTAGACATTTTCCTTCACATTCCCCAATGTGTTCCTATTTTTTCTCTTAGTTGTCCCTTAGTTCCCCAATCCCTCATTTAATTTGTGTCCCCTAACTAGATCTTAGTTTGAGTTGGATTAGGAGTCTTCTTTTAGTTAGTATTAGTTGTAGATTGACTCAAGATGCTACTCTATGTGGACACCCTATTCTCTCATATTTTAATTTCTTTTTATTTATAAATCCCTTTAATTATTTTCATGCATACATGTGCATCCACCTAACTTTTATTATTTTTATTTCATCTTCACTTATTTACTAGTCTAACCACTTTATTCCCTTTTTGTGTTTACTTAATCAAATATCTTTAGACTTAGACTCTTTGTTATTTTATTGTTTATAACTTATTAATTGGTTGGAATCCTTTTCTAACAAAGTCTAAGTATTTTATTTTTTATTTTCTAGGCCTTCTAGATTTTTATTACACACATTTCTATTATGCGATGTGTCCTTCAAGACGCACCTCCATGCTCCAAGGGTGTCACTCACCTTTGACTACTTTTGGAAGTTTGTCCGATGCTTGGAGTCAACACTCCACTCAGTCGACCTTGTGAGAGACTAAGAGATTTTTTAAGGAATAAGGATTCCTCCTTATTGCACGCCCCTTAGAATTCTTCATGAGCGACTGTCTCATTCTTCCCTCACGACATCGTGGACCTCTCTAACTAGGTAATCATTAACCTAAGTTCAGGTCACGATGAGAGTGCTAGTAGGCTATGATAGGGATGTTGCCACACCTCTCCCTCAACTGTCTGGTTTTTGTGCATGACCCCTTTACTCCTTATGTGAGTTGGATTAGCAAGCATCTCCAAGCCTACATCCACTAAAAAGAATACTATCAATAATCCATATACATAACATCCATATTGAAATCATCATATATACATGTAAATCAATACTGAAAACTCAAACCAAATACAATTCCACTCCCTGACTCAATATGGAGTCCAAGGAAGTTCGTTGATGCCATCAACATCATCAAACTATCATGTATCCTACACACTTAGGGAAACTCATCAATAATACATGTCGATACATATATCCATCTATAAATTAACATATAATAACAATGACATCATAGCATAACTCATAAGCAAAGCATAATCATAATGTATTATAACCGGATCACTTGCTCGCAAGTGTCCTCGAAGAATAAGTCCATATAAAATGTGGTCAGTAGAACTGGATGTTATAATAACAACAGCGTAATCAACACATTATTTTTAGTAAATTATATACATACGTAGTAATATATATTCATAGTACATGGTAGTGTATATAATCAAAGTGCATATTGTTGGAGTGCATCTCTCATGTCGCTGGGGGGTTGAGGACCCAGGGTTTGTCAATATTTGACCAACAAAAATACAAAGCATCATCATATTCAATCTGCAGTCCGAAACCGAAGAAGGTCTCACCTAAGATAACATGAGAATTACACAAACCATTTAGTCTTTTGTCAGATGTGAATGGACATTATATTCGAGGAAAATTCTTGGACTTGTACTGATTCACTTATAATCCATTAACATGGTAATAAACATTAAACATTAACATAGATATCCATTCAACTTATAAAACACATATTGGATTGCAGAAAGAAATAGAACTTTGTATTATCTTAATTTGAAGCCAAAAATACATACAAAGACAGACTTCTACATTTCATAAAACTACACCATGTACTCTTATTATTTCAACAATCATTACATTAATCTATGCTATACGATATCTCTTACTTTTCCACACAGATTGAACCCTATTACAAACTTCCAAGACTAACCTTTGGTGCTAACAGACTCCCAACACTATTAGTTGTCTCATCCTCAACTCAATTGGTGTCGTGACATAAGATAAATGTTGTCTTGAATTGTGATACTTTTGAATGTGACTAAGTTGGATACCCACACACTACTTTCGTAAGTGAAAATCATCTCTATCGTCTGTAATTGTAGCTTGAGACAGGTCTTCAAATGAATCAAGTGGTCCTATAGGTGACAGATGAATTTGGTCTTCATTCGTCCGGGCTCTTGATATTTCTTTCATTTAGCTCTCTCTAGACAGGTGAGGGGTAGATGTACTTCATCCCAAAGTCCATAAATTTGAGCATTGACTAGGCCAAGTCCTACAGGTTGTCCTAGTTAGTCGGGAATTTGCCAACAGTTGGCCCTGAGTAATTGCTCCATCGAACAGGACCACAATCATCCTCATGTCTGGCTCAACTTGGTTGATAGTGGGGAAGATGTGGACAATTACAATCTATAGAGGGAGAAACCCAAAGAATCAGACCATGGGGTTAAAAAAAGGTATTGATCCATGGCAACATGCACAATAGTTGTTGGTTGAGAGAGCCGGTGTACTGTAGAAGATTCAAAGAACAATTTAAGAATTTTTTTGGCAACCCTACGCATGTTGTTGGTGAGCTGTAGGTCGGGTCCCCTTCCCAATATTTTCACTCTTAGCTTCAACTAATGTGAAAAGGAAACCTTCATACTTTAGGCCAACTTCATGCATTGTGAACTGTACAAAACTAGAGGCTCACTGGATGAAGCCATCAGTGTTGGGACTTCACGGTGGACCTAGAATTATTGAGATAAATGGACTTGATGTTCGAATGGTTGTTGGAACTACTCAATTCATAACTGATGGGAGCTCTAATTGGGGAGAAATTGATTTTCCCTTAGAATACTATGGTGCTAGCAAGTGTTATAAATAGTTGGGAAGACAATCGAAAATTCATGTTGTGATGTTTTCATTTTCCATGTGGCTCCATGTCCCAGTATTCTTGTATTGATACAATGCAATCAGGATGTAGGTTCCTTTAATTTTGTGTGTAACAACAATGATCCACCATACTACTGATGGGACTTGTAGAGTATGGCATCATAACTTTATGTGTGCATCATACCTATGTGATCTGGATGAATCAAATCACTTGATGCCTCGGCACTGCCAAGTGTCATGTAGCTAGCGTCTCGCTCGTGCGAGCATGTTGTCCTATATAATGTCCTTTATTTTTCTCATAACTTCTCTTGTTATCTAAAATATTCCAAATCTGTGGACTTGACAACTTTCCCTATTCTCCTATGTGATCGGGACATGTGTTTTCATGTGAATAGATCTATAATTATGCTTATCTTTTGCTTGCCTGTGTAATTCATATGCTACACTACACTAAATATTGTAATAATTTGAGAATTCACAATGCATTCAAAACCTATGGGCCATAATACGTGCTTGGTTGTCTTCCATTGATAATTCCTTTGAGCATCTGAAACTATAGTGTGGTCAACTTAGTTTCTCCTACTTTTTTGATGCATACCGGGAAAAATGGGTCTAATCAAAACATGCACAACTTCCCAAGGTGTTTGAGGAATTTTCTATCATATAAAAACACCAGATATCCTTGTTGTAAAATATTCTACCGAATGTTATGGTCTTTCCATGCTTGCCATGTCTTCTTCTCAACCACTTGACTATATTCTGCCATGAACCAGTCCTCTTCCAGTTCCATAAGATCATCCAATCATTATTGCAATGATTGTTCATCGTTGTTTCATTTCAATTAGAATATCTTATTCTAAGTATTGTGCCAATGCATAGAGATATTACAATATAACATACAAGTGTGTTGTACTGAACACTACCAAAGAGTCATTGTTGGTTATGATATGTCTGTTACAGTTTGCAAATATTTTTCATTTGTAGTAATTTTAGCAATTCAATATTGTACATATAACTAACACTTTTTTGATGTTGTTTGTTATGTCTGTACAATGTACTTTTGTGTATTTCATAGTTAATGTTCATCTAACACTAAAAAAAATATGAGAAAAAAATGGAGAGAAAATATCAATGTAAACATAATACATAATATATTGTATATGATTAACGTTCACATAGCCAGTGTTCAAATCAGAAGAAGTTGGATCAGTGAGGGAAGTATTATCACTAGTGCATCACAAACATCTAGATATCAACAGAGTCAGAGGTAAATATCCATAAAATATTTTCCTTCTAGACATTGCAATAATAGCAAAGACATACCTAAATATTTATAGACTCTCTCTTTTAGACATGAGAAACAAATAGATTTAGTTTCTTATGCAATTTACAAATTACTATGTTTAGTTCAAGCGAAATAGGAATACCTACAAGTGAAGAAATCAATGTTGGACTATCAAGTGTAACAACAATAGGTACAAGTAAAGAAACCATTCCCGTGCAACGAGAACAATTGGAAATATATGTACATAAAAATATGAATTGTACAATTATGAAAAAAAAATATGGAAACTCTTCTCCATATTACTTATTTTATATGATTGATGTATGATGGTGTAGCTCTGCAACTCAAAATATCATCTCAATAGACGAATTGAATAATCGTAGGACTAGAGATGCTACTTTAGTTGTATGCTACACATTTAGACATATAAACTTGATTTGGCAATAGTCTAATAATAATATGGGATTATTTCATCAATATTTTTCACTTGATAGGCCCTAGTCCTATGCTCTTTGGCTAGATAAACATCCCACACAAAAGTTCTTCAGAACATACATGAATTACAATGAATTCAAAAGGGCATGGTGGAATTTTCTCAGGAAAGAGAATAGCAATAAGACATATTTCACATTATTAAATTTCATAAGTGTATATACTAGTATGAGTGGATTATATCATGTTTGGATATCATATTGGTGGAGACACCTTGGCATCAAAAAAAGTGCAATGGACCCAACATACTTAAATATAGAATGCACAACCAAATATATTCCACTAAGAGAAATTTGTGATCTCTTTGAATCTGACATAATTATTGATGATGGTCTTGTCAATGTATGCAAATCATCATCTCCAATGGCTTGTAAAAATGAGAATCTCTGCACAATCATTCCAAGGATCAACAATCATAGTATGTAAGCTTTACTAAAAATATTATGAAACTGGTGGAGCCTATTCCCAACAATATAATATGGGGATGTATTGTGATCATGACTAATATATTGTCCGTATGATTTGATTTTCATGAAAATATTTAGAACTTGGACCACTTATTCGACGTTTGGTGTGGTTTGACCCACATTATAAAGAATCTATTGGAAAGTAAATCATTTATCAAAAGACTATCAGTTTGTACTAAAATAGTTTGTCGTCCATTCAGGACGATTCTTGCACGTTTCATCGGTCTGAAGTCTATATACAATATATAAATAAAGCTTGGGGGAACTCATCTGAGGCATCAAGTCTTAGAGTCTTGGTTAGTATTGGTCTTATGAGTTCCCACCTTTAGGAAATATAAGTCTTTCTATCATGAGTTTGATAGTCTATGCAGAAACTACTCCACTTGGAGCCTGTGAACTAAAATGGAAGAACTCACAAGTCTGTTTAAAGAGTTTTCTAGTAGCACAAGAAGTCGAAGGGTTTCCATATAATTTTTGAGGTCAAGATATATTCTACTCAGGTCAGAGGTATCCTAAAATGTGCTATGGTCGAAAGCTGTGAATTTGTGTTTGTAAGTATGAAAAAATCTGTAAATATTTTCTGCAAAAATTATTAGAAATTCTTCCGAAATGCGTGTTTATATATTTTCTTTCGAGTAAAAGTTCATTCGAATTTCACCCGAGGTTCTCTTAGAATTCTAGAGAATTATTATCATTTTTTTTTCCCCGCTAGGAAAATGAAGTCACTCAGGGATTTTGTTGAAGGAAAGGTGTTGAATCTACTTGAAGGATCATGTAGGGGTTCATGTAGATGTTCATAACGTCAAAAGAAGGTTAATAAAAAAAATAAATCATCATTCCTCATCAAGGGACGCCTCTACAAAATTGGTATCAGAGAATCTTAAGGCATAGAGGAGTTGGTTGGTTTTGGATTGAGGGTTGAGAGAAACACTTTCTTAATTTGAAGGTTGGCGTATCCATTGGACGCAAGGGATTTGGTTAGGTCAAATTTTAATTTAAGTATTAGGGACTGAAAACAACTATCAAAGTTTAATACTTGAAAATTTGCATATAAAAAAGACACCATGGTGGAGAACCATGTTGATTTGGTTGAAGAGGTGGGTGGCCACCGATGTATACTCATTGGAGATGTAATGGTTATTTACAACACAAATTTGGATAAAAAAAAATAGACCACATATAATTTTACGTGTTCATATGATAGATGAAAATGACATGATGACAATTACATTGACTATTCTTGTGCACCACATTCAAACACATGATAAAAACATTATTTTTGGTCTTGGACTATCTATTACAAATTTCAAAATTCTATCAAAAAATAGCTATGAACATGGTGATTGTGATTGTATTATATCGCTATATGAATCTAGTGTTGTAGACATAGTACCTCCAATGTGTAAATAATACAATTTCATACCAAACAAAAAAATTAAAAAAATTGCAAATAATATAGACATGTATCCAATTGGAATTATTAGAGTTGCCATCACCCTCTCTAGAAAAGTTGGATCGTAGTACAATTTGCATATAAAATATGGAAGCACAGTTGTTTCCAAAGCAACGATATGATTTTATATGTTTAATGTTTTATCCTTTATATGGTAATATATCTCAAGTTAAATTAGATATTAGATACAATATTTTATATAGTATCTATAGGTATTTGATATATATGGACATTTCTTTACTTCACTGGAATAACAATTGCAAATAGGCAAATTTTCCATTATGCTATTTTAAAATATAATGAGGAGGAGATTTGCAAAAGAAAAAGTGTTCCACACAACACAATCGAAATCTATAACATACCTCACAACAAAAGCACTGAAAGATCTAAAAGAACTAATTGGCTCAACAAATGTTATAAGTATAGATGGACAACTTCATGTACAAATCTCATATACAAGATTATTTAAACACACACACACACACACACACACACACACACACACACACACATAGTTTAAATTATTGAGTTTTGTATTGTATAAACAAGTCGAAGGTACATTCATAGCAAAAATTGCATAATCAACTCCATTTGAACCTGTCTGTGTAGTCTATAACTCTCCTGCAGGGGTGTGTGCATTGATAAAAAAAATGCAATGATTGAATGCGTAAGATGTAATAAGAGGTTCCCTTTTTATATATAGCCATTTCCTAAATGCTATTATACACACCATCGACAACAATAGTCTGCAATGCATTGTTAGGGAACCTATACTGTATGGTTTGCTTATTGACTTAACAAGAATGCCATATGAAATATGTTTGAAAAAAAAAATTATTGTTTATATGCTATGTGATTTTCAAGTGCAAAGAAAATTTCCACTAAACGAAGATAGTGTCATCCTACATTTCAGGTAGACGAAAGAAATGGGGAATATTACAATCATGTTCATGTATCCCCAAAATAACTTGAATGGGTGAGTTTACTTATTAAATTCAACCATTGGTTTTACTTTTTGATAGGTAATCTGGAAAATGCTCATGATTTATATTTGACTTTACATGTTTTGTTTTTTGTACAGTGAATAGACATGGAAAATATTTGATTTCATTGTTACTTTACAAGAAAATCTTAAAGAACCAATACTTTGTATCATTTTTTTCCAAGTTCTTTATTTATTTATCCTTGTTCTGCAACAAGTCTAAATTTATATTGACTTGAACAACATAAGAATAATGTCAAGTTTAATAAGCATTGATTCATCCAATTACATTTACTAATCTGCCAACAGACTACTTGGAAGTTCATGTTCAAGCAAATTGATGAATGTCGAAGCAAGTTTCCCGATGTCAGTTGTTCAATTTCTTATTAGAATTAGAAATTCAAAGGATGGTAGAAACTGAATAATTATTTTCTTGATATGACAATTTTGTGGTCTGTGTAAAACTTCATTTGCATATTACTTTTCATGTCCATAAGGTCCAAAAGGAATTGGCATACTTGCACAAGAGGAAACTCCTTATTGTACTATTATTCCTTTTGCTCCTTCTATACAATTTCAATGTGCACAAGCTAGGTAGAAACATTGAACTAGCTACGATTTTCGGCAGAGAAAACAAAGAAAAATATTGCATCATGGTTAGGGCTCCCTGCATGAATAGTAGAATGACATATTTTTTCAGCTTGCTCTGACATTTTTTAAGCCAAGAAGATCCTGAAGCTTCAACTAGAAAAGGAATGATGCAATCCCATTGTACCAAACTTTGAACCTTTTATTGATGACTAGATCCATCTCCCAAGGATGATGATGCTAGTCATCCTATCAAAAGAATGATTTCTTTTGTTGTTCAATTAATTCTTCTTGTTTTTAGGGTTTCAGTTGATATGTATGACAATTTACAAGCCTTGGTTATATTAACCACCATCAATATTTTTTCTATTGCATCTAATTCCACATGGAAATTGTGTAACTATGGTCTAAATTGATATTGATCATGGAAGGATCACAAGACAACGATCTCATATAACCATTACAACATTAAGTATTCATTGATACATAATTTTTTTTGGATTACTGAGAGGGGGGGTGAATCAATAATAGACCAATTTAATCCTTTTTAACCATATAATCCAAGTGTTATATCAATGTAGCATTATCATCCAATAACTGCAGAGTAAATAATCAATGAACAAATGCACAATCATACACATACACAGTACACCAGTGTTTTAAGTAGAAACCCAAAGTGTGAGAAAACCATAGAATGTTTTTCTTATATGTCTTGACGAATTACATTCATTGGAAGCACCAAGTTCCTTTATTTTCCAGCTGCAACTGGAAGGAGGCTCCAACCCCCTTGTTTCTTAGGCTACAACTTGAAGGAAGATCCAAATCCCCTATTCTCTAGCTACAACCAGAAAGAGGCTACAACCCCCTATGTTCTTTGGCTACAACCGGAAGGTGGCTACAACCACCTGTCCTTGCCCCGTCCAACTGCTCTGAAGTAGAAGTAGAATGATGGAACCACTTTCACCCCATCACTTTTAGATATACCACTGTAAACATGTCCCAATAAAACTGAACCATTCATCAACCATGCATCAACCTGTACCTCAACCTATAATCAACCTGTACCATAAACAAGTGCATCAACCATGCACCAACTTGTACCAAACAACCTGTAATCAACTTGTACCATAAAAAAGTGCATCCAACCATGTACCAAATATGTACCAATCATGTGCCAACTACTCATCAACTATGACTCATCAATATGTACCAACATCATCAACTATACACCTCATGTATGTGCCAACTCATCAACTACTTGTCTCAACCATGTACCCAACATGTACCTCAACCAATATCCATAATCAATATCATCATCCAAATATGATTTGTAACTTTGTAATAGACCTGGTGTATATGATCACATACCTGCAAACCTTCCTTAACTTTAACAACAAGAGACCAGCATTTTCATCAAACTTTTCTTTAGTCTCACATGACTAGTTTTGGTTAGTCAACAACCCTAACTTGAAATAATCATAACTATGTACATGTAATGAATAAAGATATGAAACTTATACACAATGTTCTTCAGTGTGTTTTATACAATTCCTTCAGGTTTCACTACTTGGAAGCTCTCAGAAAAGGAGTTATAGCAAAAATGGCATACCTTGCTGAATTATGGCTTATTCTAGAGAGAAACCTTGTAGAGCATGCCCCACACATAATATTTGTTGAATCAATCTGAAACTATTAAACAACATACTACAGACTATACTGTAACCAACAAATTTGGTCTTACTAAATTTGGATATGTTATGAAGAAGTTATGACATTTTTACCCAAAACACATGCTTTATACAAGTTTCAGGACTAGCCACAAACCCTATTTTCCACAGAGTGTAACTCCACAAATAAAACGACCCACAAGATGATTTTTTACCATATATACTTGGATAGGTTTCCTCAATGGCCTATCAATATCATGGTTTAAATCATTCTAGAAAAAAAATTATTGCGAAAATGGTGAGATGACCTGTAAATAACATACCTTAGAAAGCATCATCAAAATAATTTATCCTCCCTTGAATTCCGACCCTCTTTTCTTCACCTTCCCTCTAAAATTCGTCTTAGATATCCTTTTGTTACCTCAGTCACCTATAGATATTCAATATGCTCAAGTATGATGTAAAATGAGAGAGCCTTGCCTCTTATTTATACTATCCATCTTCTAGGTCACTTAAACTCATTTCTAGGTCACTTAACCTATTTCTGGGTCACATAACCCATTTATAGGTCACTTAACCTATTTTCCTCATTTTTAGGGTTAACCACTTTCATAATTAGAAATTTATCCATTACTTTATCATTTAAATATTTCTCTTTGACTTTGTCACCTCATTTTATCATTTAAATAATCTTCTTTGATTTTGTCACTTTATTATTTAAATAATCCTTCTTGAATTTGTCACTTTACTTTATCATTTAAATAATAATTTCTTCTTTTCAATCTCTTTGACTTCTTTGACCTTTTGGGGCTTCAAGACAACATATGAGGGTCCTCCAACTTCGTAAGGCCATAACTCTCAAACCATGAGGAGTTATGTGATGTTCCACATACCACCAAAAATGGCATGACATGTACTATCCATATAGAATAGTATTACCTTCAA
>SNQJ01S0021392.1:0-12359 GCA_010110895.2 Picea sitchensis | reverse complement strand
CTTTGGAATTGATGGAAACACTCTGATGCAATACTAAAATTATGTCATGCAACACTGAAGTCATATCACTCTGCTCCCCCTGGAAACATGCCTCTGTCCTCTGCATCTCCTTGACCATTACTCCCCCTGGAACCATGCCTCTATCCTATGCATCTGATGAATCTCTCCCCCTTTGTCATCAATGGCAAAGGTGTCTTTCCATCTGGGGCTTCTCCCCCTGACTGAACTATCCTCTTTATGGTGCTTCCTTGTGTACATATAAGACATATAAGATAAGCATTCAAAAGCATTGATTTTGGAGTAGAAATAACTCTGAGCCTCTGGCAAAGATACTCAAAGGCTTCCCATGGAAGTGGTTTTGTAAAGATGTCTGCCACTTTTTATTTTGTGCCCACATACTCAACTCTGATGTTCTTTTCTGCAACCTGTTCCCTAGAAAGTGATACTTGATTGGAATGTGCTTCATCTTGGAGTGCATCACCGGGTTCTTTGAGATACTGATGGTGCTTGTATTATCACAATAGATTGGAATAGGCTCATCATACTCAACCTGTATATCTGTCAAATTTTGTTTCATCCAAAGAACTTGTGTACAACATGTTGTTGTTGCAATATACTTAGCCTCGACTGTAGATAGAGATATTGATGATTGTTTCTTTCCTAGCCATGATACTAAACACTCACCCAAGTAAAATGATTCTCCACTGGTGCTTCGTTGGTCATCAATACAACCTGCTCAATCTTCATCTGTGTTGGCACTAAGAGATATATCCTTTCCTTTTGGATACCATAATCCAAACTCTTATGTTCCTTTGAGATATCTGAAAAAATATCGTCACTGCTAATACATGTGATTCCTTTGGTGCTACTTGAAATCGTGCCACCTGTCTAAATGCCTGCATTACATCTGGTCTAGATGTTGTCACATATAGTAGGTTTCCAATCATTGACCTGTATTTCCTCTGATCTGTAGACTTTGAATAATCTTCTTTTCTTAACTTGCAATTGGTTTGCATGGGAGTGATAACTGATTTGCAATCTTACATTCCGAACCTCTTTAGCATTTCTCTGATATACTTGGTTTGAGAAATTAAAATTCCTTGGTTTCTTTCACATATCGGAAGCCCCAGAAAGAAGGATAGTTCTCCAAGTAATGACATTTCAAATTCATTCTGCATATCCTTTGCAAATTTCTGGCTTAACCTGTCATCATCAGTATCAAAAATAATATCATCAACATAAATTTCAATTAATAAAATATTACCTTGACTTACCTTGATGTAGAGGTTGTTGTCTGCACTTCCTTTTCTAAACCCTGCCTGTTGTAGATATTTATCCAGTCTAGAGTACCATGCTCTACGAGCCTATTTTAAACCATACAAGGCCTTCTTTAATTTGCATACATAGTCTTCATTCTCTGAAAACTGAAATCCTTCTGGTTGTTCAATGTAGACTTCTTCAAGTTCCCCATTCAAAAAAGATTATTTTACGTCCATCTGATACACTTTAATATTTTTGCAGCATGCATAAGATAAAAGCAATCAGATTGCTTACATTCTGGAAACTAGGGAAAATGTCTCTTCGAAGTTGACTCCTTCAACCTATGCATATCCTTTACATACCAATCTAGATTTGTTCCTTGTAACCTGTCCATACTCGTTCAATTTAATCCTGTATACCCACTTTGTGCCGATAACATTCTTATCCTTTGGTCTTGGAACCAATTCCCAAGTGTCAGTTTTCTCTATTTGATCCAATTCTTCATCCATGGCCTTGTTCCAAAATTCATCCTTTCTAGCCTCTTCAAAATAGGTTGGTTCAATCGTAGATGTGAGTGCTAGATGTGTTTGTTCTGGTAAACAAATTATTCTTCTAGTTTCAACTCCTGTGTCTTTGTTTTCGATAATCGGATCTGAAGGATGATTCTTCTATACTCATCTGTTAGGTGTCTTTGGAGGCACTTGTTGAACTTTCTCTTATGCTTCTGTCAGATTCTCTTCATCTTCCTCTTCTAATTCCTTTTCATCTTCTGATTCTTCTTAGAAAAGTTGTTCCATTGATTAATTTTCTTCTTCCTTTGATTCTAGTCTCCATGTTTGATCGATTGTTACGTTGATTCTTTCTACAACTTTGTTCAATCTCATATTGTAACACTTGTATGTTTTAATTGTACTTTAGTAACCAACAAGTACTCCTTTGTCCACACGAGAGTGAAACTTTCCCATAGCTCGTATGGAGTTTTGTTAGTGTTGTTTTTGAGCATTACTCTATTTTGAATGTGAACTGTTGTATGCACTGCCTATGTCCAAAATATATCTGTCAATTTGGAATCCATTAAAATTGTTCGAGCCATTTCATGTACTGTCATGTTCTTTCTTTCAACAACTCCATTCTATTGAGGTGTCCTAGAAACGAAGAATTTCCTTTTTATTCCATAAGTGTTGCAGTAGTCCATAAATTCCTTTGAAGTGAACTCTCCTCCATTATCAGATATCAAGCATTTGATTTTTGAATCCATTTCATTTTCAACCATTTCCTTGTAGATCTTGAATTTTTCAAAATATTCTGACTTATTCTTGAAAAAACAAACTGCAGTCGTTCTTGTATAATCATCAACTAATAACATAAATTATTTCTCACCTTTTAAACCCTTTGTTGTAGTTGGTCCAAATAGATCAGTATGCACAATTTTCAGTGGCCCTGTCGTTGAATCTTCCTTTAATTTGAACCCGGTCTTTGTTTGATTTCCTTGTTGACAATGCTTACATAAAGTGTTGGTTGGTTTTGTGATCCGGGGCATTTCTCCGACTGATTCTCTTCTTATGACTTTGACAAGGTTATCAAAATGTATGTGACCCATTCTTCTATGCCATAGCCAACTTTCATCTTTCTTTCCTAGAGAACACTTTTCATTTCCAATTTCACTTAATACATATATGTTGCTTGAATTTCTCACAGTTGTAGAAATCAATTTTCTTGAACCTTCTTTTCTTATCTTGCATTTTTGTGAATGGAAAGTAACTTTATTACCTTGGTCACACATTTGAATCACACTTAGAAGATTATGTTTCATATCTTCTACTAGTAGAACATTTTTTGCCTTGGTATTTTTGTTCCCAATTCTAACTTTGCCTTTTCAAATGATTTTAGCTGAATCACAATTTTCGAAGGAGATTGATCCATCTCTTTCCTTTCGTAATGTAAGAAACCTATCTCTATCACCTGTCATGTGTTTTGAACAACCACTGTCAACATACCAACCATGTTTCTTTTGCTTAGCTTATAGTGAGAGTGTGCATTCTTCATTTCTATATTGATCCTGCTTTCTTATCCATGTCCTTTTTTGATGTTCCTATCTGTGACTGTTGTTATTATGTTGTGGTTCTCTAGGAGGGATTGTCATTCTGCAATATTTGGCCATGTGTACAAAATCGTTACATTTGTAACATTCCACTTCAGTGCTCAAAGATTCAAACCTATTGTAACTTCTTCTCTGTGTTTCACTAGGCCTTCTTGGATAACCCCTTTGTGTATGACTTTCAAAGTTATTTGTGTTCCTTTTGTTAGATCTACAATTCATATCTTTATGTCCAAATATATTACTTGCATAACATAAACCTAAAACGATAGTTTGCTACCTAGGAGTTGATGATCTTCTGAAAAGAGGTACTCTTATAAATTCTTCTTCTTCCTGAGGCATTTGTGGATTGTTGATTCTGAAATATGAATCTTATCGGTGGAGGAGTGTCCCTGTAATCTTCCTTGTAGATCTTCCTATCCCCCTTGATTATTTCTACATATATTTTTGGATATGTTTCTTGCTCTGTTGTTTTGGAGCTTGATACTTTTTTTGTCTGATTGTATCCAAGTTCGGACTTGTCATGATGATATTTTTTACTGTTGATAATGTCATCCAAAACTTTTGAGTTGTTCTTCATATTTTTCTTTTGAATATCCTTTCTTAATGTGACAATATATGCTTCCAAATTTCCAATGATCTTATCTTTTTCTTCTAGTTGTTATTTGAGTGCTTCTTCAATTATTTTATATTCTTCTATTTGAACCTTCAAATTTGTGATCATTTGTTCTAGTTCTTGAGTGTCTTCTTTCTTGTCTAGTTCTACTTGTATTTTCTTGTTTTTCTTCTTTTCTCTTCTGATAACTTATATGGCACACATTAATTCCTCTCGGTAGTCAACTTCTTCCTCTTCAATTTCTTCTTCGAATTCTTCATATTCTTCTTCGGCTTCTTCATATTATTCTTCGGAGTCTTATTTATCATAGTCTTCTACTACCATGAATATAACTCTTTATGTCTCACTGTCACTAACTTCATCTTCATTTGATGATGAGATGTCTTCTTTGGTGCATAAGCTTTTCTTGAAAACTTTCTTTGTGGTTCTTTTTCCTTTATATGTGTCTTTGCCTTTTGAGTAACCTTCATCATTTATCTTTTTCATATAAGGACATTTTTTACCAAACTGACCAATACCATCATAATTAAAACAAATTAAAGGAATCTTACCTCTATACCTATTGTTGGTTCCCTTGTTTAGTATTTTGACAAAGTTGGCCACTTCTTCATCATCTTTCGAGACGTCATTGTTGTTGCTATGTTCTTATTTTTGCGTTCCCTTTTTCTTTGACTCTTTGGATGATTTTAAGGTTGCTTCTTTTATATCTAGATTTTCCTTTTAAATTCTCATTTCATATGATGTGAATATTCCATGTAATTCGTCCATGCTTATTAAGTTTAGATCTGATCTTTCTTCTAGTGCTGATATCTTAGGGTCAAATATCATAGGAAGAGATCTTAGTACTTTTTGAACAATTACAGATTCTTTGATTTCTTCTCCCAATCCTATGATTGCATTTATTGTTTTATCAACTCGTAAAAAGTAATCTGCAATATTCTCATATTCCTTCATCTTAAGTTGTTTGAACTGGCCTCTGTAAGTTTGAAGCTTTGTTTCTTTGAATTTTGAATCTCCTTCATAAATATTTTGAAGTTTGTCCCAAATCTATTTAGCGGATTTACAATGTGCAACTTTGGTGAATACTGTTTCACTAAGACCATTCAGAAGTGCATTTTTGGCTTTGGAATTATTCTGACCGAATTTCACTACTTTATCATTTGTTGGCGGAACTATTGGTGTTGTGTATCCATCTACAATTGATTTCCAAATTTCAAATCCATGTGCATGTATATATGTTTTCATCCTTATGCTCCAAAATGCATACTTATGTCCATTGAGTTGTGGTATTTCATTTTTATATAAGTTGTTTCTCTCCATGATCTACCTTTCAGTGGTTAAATGGATTTTTGAAGGAACCTACTCTGATACCAATTGTTGGATTACTAAGAGGGGGAGGTGAATCAGTAATAGAGAAATTTAATCCTTTTTAACCATATAATCCAAGTGTTATATAAATGTAGAATTATCATCCAATAACTGTAGAGTAAATAAGAAATTAACAAATGAACAATCATACACATAAACAATACACTAGTGTTTTACGTGGAAAGCCAAAGTGGGATAAAACCACAGAATGATTTTTATTATATATCTTGAAGAATTACATTCATTGGAAGCACCAACTTCCTTTGTTTTCCAGCTGCAACTGGATGGAGGCTCCAAGCTCCTTGTTTCTCAGGCTACAACACCTGAAGGAAGCTCCAACTCCCTTATTCTCTGGCTACAACCAGAAAGAGGCTACAACCCCCTATGTTCTCTGGCTACAACTGAAAGGTGGCTACAGACACCTGCCCTTGCCCCATCCAACTGCCCTGAAGTAGACATAGAATGATGGAACCACTGTCACACTATCACTATGAGATATACCACTGTAAACATGTACCAATAAACCTAAACCATTCATCAACCATGCATCAACCTATACTTCAACCTGTAATCAACCTGTACCATAAACAAGTGCATCAACCATGAACCAACCTATACCAAACAACCTGTAATCAACCTGTACCATAAATAAGTGCATCCAACCATGTACCAAGTATGTACCAATCATGTGTCAACTACTCATCAACTATGACTCATCAATATGTACCAACATCATCAACTATACACCTCATGTATGTGTCAACTCATCAACTACTTGTCTCAACCATGTACCCAACATGTACCTCAACCAAAATCCCTCATCAATATCATCATCCATGTTGGTGTATAAATATGTTCAATATATTACACTCATTTATATGTCAATCTGGGATTCGTAATCGAAAGAGTTGTTACACTATATGTGCCAAGAACAAGTAACCTACCTATGTCTGTTGTATCTAGCTTAATCAGGAAATAATTAATAACATAATACTCGGTTTCTAAGATTTTTGAATGCTTCACACAACTTCAAACTTAGAAGAGAAAATTGATAACAAAACTTCTTAAGAAAACAATCAATCAAAAGGTCCTTTCTTAGGTGACAAGTCTATTCATTCCAGGCTTATGAATTAGAGAGATGAACTTAAGATCTTGTTTCCTGTAGAAATAAAAAACAATGATTAACAATCAAATTCAGTCACTCTTGAAACAGAAATCAATCCCAACTCTATTCTATTCCAGCAAACCTTCTTTAGTACAGGGAGAATCCAGCATGACCGAGAGACTTCATTATGGAACATGAAAATAAGAGATAAAGTCTTATGGTTCCTATAGCCACTGAGAACACTACAATCACAAACTCAAAATAACATTTGCTTAACAATCCCACACATCAAACAATTAAATGTCAACCTGCAATATTAGAAAAGGAAACTATCTATTTGGTCTAGTATCTAATTACTCACGTCAATTTAGAAATCGATGATTTTATGCTGAACTTTTAAAATGTATTTGAAATCTGACAACACATCACTGTTAAATACTCACACAATCACACAAAGCATATACAGGGAGGTTTACCTTGGTTGGGGCGGTGGGCCCTTTCCCAACCAACAAGGTGCATCTAAAAAGATAACAAACTAAAATGATCTAATCATACTCAAGAATTGCACAACAGATCATTTGTATTTCTTCAACTGGTAAATTGAATCAACAGTTCATAATCTCGTACATAAAAACAATGTGTATCATCTGGTTCTTACTACTTGCTTCATTACATCCATCTTATTATATCACCTATACAACATCCCTTATAAAGAAGGTGAGATGATACTATCAATATCTAAGGATAAGTATCAAATAGTTTTTAAAATATTACAATTGGTATTTCACATCGAATCTCTAGGGATGGACTTCATCCTCATGACACACGAAGTGCATAAGAGATGAAGTTTATCGTGATCATGAAAACTGATTTAGAGACTTCGATCCAACTCACTTCTTGGAATCTCCATCAACAGACTCATTCAATGGGTGAATTTTGGAAATAGGGGTTTGGTACCGAAATACACACAGTCACAATCCTGAGTATCGGATTAGGTGAACTGGCAGTACCGGAATGGGTGCGAGACTTGGTACTAGAATAGAGCAGAGTGTGCAAGTACTAGAATGGATGCTAAGTTGTGCTAATATCAGATGTCAGGCTGTGCGAGTACCAGAATAATGCTGAGTGGACAGTACCGGAATAGGTGGAGCTTTGGGTACCGAAATATACTTGGTACTGGATTACGGTGCAACTTTTAGTACCAGAATGCGTTGTAGTTGTAGTACCAGAATAGTGAGGTGCCATATCAAAATTTTTTAGGAGTCAAACGATTAGGATCATACAAAATCAAACATTTAATCGAATTAACTCAAAAAACTAAACAAATCATGCCTTAATCATAGGTTACATTAGAGGAAACATGAACAAGGTCATCATGTGTACTTATGGAGGAAACAACCAAGTATATACTTATAACATAGGCAAAATAGGCTCAAATACAAGGTAATATAGGGCATTAGAAGTGTCAAAATGGAGACTCAACATTTTCCTCATGCTGAAGTCATTGCATGTCCCTATGCAACAACATCAAAACTGGTACTCAAAAACTTTATGCAAAATTGAACCATTCTTCGTTATTTCTTTGGTTGTAGGATGTTAAAACCAAAATCTTCACTCCTCAATTCTTTCTTAATTACTTTAGTGTATTGGATCAATCATAAGACTTTGTTGAGTTTAACAGAGACCTCTACATTATGTTCTTTTAATTGTGCATTATCTGCCTTGATGTGCCTATCCAATACCTGGTACTCTGCAACTTCTTGTTTCAGCTTCCCAATATTTACTATCAACTATGGTTTGCTCATAGATTTGTCCGGACTAGATGTGATTGATTTCTTAGTCACCTCCTCTTGGGCTTCCTTTTCCTTTCTCAGAACCCTCAAATTTTTTATCACCAACCTCTCTATCTCACTAATCATAGTTCCATAGCCACTTCTTTTTTCTAGAGAATTTGGGATATCAATGGGTTCTCCTTGAAGAGAAGGAATATATGGAACTGTTATCTGCTTGGCCATGCTTCTGGTGGTCCTTCTTATGGGAGGTGAGGCTTCCTCAGATTTGCTGATAGGGGTGGAAGTCTCCTCAAACAACTTCCTCTTCTTCATCTTAATGATAGTTGTAGGCTTGGACACTTGTTTCTCATATGTCAATTCGATTTGTATCTTGAAGGCCTGAAATGTGGATTCTGGAGTCTGGCTCTATTGATCAGACCCTATTTCTATTGTGGCAGATTGAGGTGTAGGTTCAGAAATTTGTTTCTTTTGTGCCTTCCCCATTTTGAGCTTTCCTTTGTTTCCATTTGTCATCTTAGGAGTTTATTCTAACTCACTAACCGGTTTTTGGGGAGACACAATAACTACCTCAGGGTGTTTTCCAACTCCTTAACTAATTCAAGAGGGGGTTCAACAGTTGCCTCAGGGATATCATGTGAAATCTCTTGTTGATTTGTCTTCTTCTTCTTTCGTTTCTTACTCTATGACAATTGATCTTTAGGACTCAATACTGAGCTCGATACCTTAGACTGGGCAGGCTTCTCCTTCTCATATGTGGTGGCCCCTTCTAGGATTCGTTCTGCTAGCACACTCTCTTTTTGACCCTTTTTCTTGCTCTGGATGTTGAGGTTATGGGTCTTCACCAATTGGCTGGATGGTTTTGGTGATAACTCAATGGTTTCTTCAAGAGAACTATCTGATCGTTCCCCTAGCCTAGAGTCTTTCTTCTCTCTTTTATCTTTTGGAATCGAGATAGGACTATTTTCTGAGATTGGGTGGATTTCTTCTTTCTAGATGTAGTAGGCTCCCCTACAATAGATTTTTCTTTCTCCAATCCCTAAATAGGCTGGGATGAGATGGGTGTAATAGTGGCTTCCTTCTTTCTAGATGTAGTAGGCTCCCCTACAATAGAATTTTCTTTCTCCAATCCCTCAATAGGCTGGGATGATATAGGTGTACAGTTCCTTCTTTACCCTCTGATGACTTCCTTCTTTCTTTCTTTGCCTTCATGATTGACCCCTCACTGTGTATTCCTGCTTCTTGTTCCTCTACAAATTTAGACATTCCTTCCTGAGAAAAAATATGTTGGAGTAGTTGCTTCCAACTACCACCTTGTGTCCTCAAGGCATGAACAGCCAAAAGTTTTATTAAGCCATGGTTATGAAGGCTAGTTTCAGGTTTCTTGGAAGCGGATTTCACGCCTCTCACCATCTTATTTAAACTCATCCATAGGAAGTGAGGAAAATAAATTTGTAAAAGTTTCAAATGATAAATGAAGGTTACTGCATACCTCCCTTTGTAGGTGAAAAATCTCTGCAAACTCATGAGCATCGTCCAATATTCCTCTTTGATGTAGCTTCAAGGAATGCCATTAGTCCAATCAGGGTCTTGATGTTCTGGCTTGAGAAATTTTCGACAAAGCTTCATGTCAATGATCACCCTCTTGAATTATTTTTCTCCAGCCAAAGGGAGGCCTATAGCTTCTACTATGGTGGCCTCCATAATTGTCAACTTCATATCTCCAAACTGCACACTTTCTCCATCATATGTCTGCGCAAAATAAAGAGAGACTTCGTCATGATGGCCTTTAAACTTTTCCAAAAATGGGACCCAACCAACCTGTTCATATTTTTCCTTGCAAGATTGATATTATGTTGTTTCCCTGTATAATTGAAATATGGGCTCATGCCTGTCGACCCCCATGCTAGCTTAAAATGACTCTTTAGGGTGTATGAGGCATGGACAAAGGATTGAGGGTTAAGTACCAGATTGGCACAGACCATGATGGAGTATCGGATCAAAAAAAGTCATGATGGAGTATCAGATCAATGCAGACCATGATGGAGTGTCGGAAGGGGATAAATATGAAAAAGATACGAAGGAATGGGATCAAAGTGTGACTACAAGTGGTGTGACAGTAAAATGGTAAATAATGCTCATTTGGATGGCAGGGCCATCGAGAGGAGCATTTATATATGGAGATTCAATTTAAAATGGTCACATTGACGGTAATGATGGCACGGTAAGACAGGTCAAATCCATTAACGAATTACAAACTCATAGGAGAGTTGGCGTCATACCATATTCATGAGAGTGTTAGATAATGATGAAAAGAGATGTGGTCGTTATGACTGGGACTCATGAGTGTGAAATCGACTGATGTCATCGGGATCATTGTTTGATATGCATAAATATGTGGCTCGAGTCATTCATATGGCATGATTGTGAATCATGGGATTATGAGGTTTCTTTACCATATAGATAGAAAGGCATGAATTTGATCCTGTGAGAGACACAATGACCTCGTACTCTCAACATTTCGGGAAATAGGGACGTTTTCTTCATACAAAAATGTAGATGAGGATTTTGCAGAAGTTCATGGTAGGGAGTGTGTCATGATTTGAGAGTAACCATATGTTTAATGCATAATCAGTCTAATTTATTTCATAAAACGAAAAATGTTGAATCTGTATGTCCTAGTACTAAAATCGAACAACAAAACTTGAAAATATGATTAGAGCTACCAATCACTTTATTACCAGTACTGGATCACCTGAGTGCAGAGTTATGGTCAGTACCAGAATAGAGCAAGGTTCCTTCTTTAGTACCGAATGAATGCGGAGACGTTTTTCAGTACCAGATGTGGTCCAGTACCAGATGAGTGAAAAAATGAACATTGGTACCAGATGAACACAATAAGATGGTTCAATACTGGAATAGCACAGAAATGACCATTGATACTAGATTAACACAGAGGCGATTATTGGTACCAGATAATCACAGAGGTGAACATTTTATTCTGGTACTTGAATTGATTTTGACATAGTACCTGGTGGCAGTGCTTTATAGACTGGAACTTTTGCAAGCTGCTCCTTGTAGAAGTAGTTGGTGTTATGTGATCTAATTCAACTGAAAAACCATGTAGATTGAACAAATACCAACACTAGATGTAAGAATTCTATGTTTTCATCGGAATAATGAAAAAAGAATTTGGTGATTGGGCTCCAAGTTCTGTGACAAGAGGGTGTTCGCGATCAATCCGTCACCGGGTGAGCAAAATGGAGACCGCTCTGCATGTCCTGCTGGGTTAATCAGGACAGAACATCTATAGCAGCAAAAGGTTAACATAAAACAGAAAACAAAACAGAATACAACCTATCTAACAGCTGAAAGTAAATAACAATAAAAAAATAAACAAAAAACGTCAAATATGAGACAGGGGAGTTAGCAATGGTTTCAAGGCTTGATCTTATTAGAGAAAACCATAGCACACGCTGAAGAAAGGGATAATGATTCCTCTTCCCTCCAGCGGAAGGTCCTTCGGGGATCCTCAAATGAATGCCTTCCTTACAAAATGAACAGGACAGAAATGAGTGGTGAGAGAACTCCTGATTACACGGCTGATGAACTGGTTATCAAAGGCTAGGCTTAGAAGCATCTGGATAGCGTAACTCTACTTTGAATTCTCTGCTGAAATAATGAGCCTTCACTGCTATTTATAGCCATTTCCAGGCGGTCACGTAACTAGCTTCCGGTGTAAACACAGACCAGTTTAGGGTTCGCTTAAGCCATAAATTCGCCGTATTTGCAGAACCGACCCTGATCTGAGGGTCAAATCGTCTTGGGGGCTGGTCCACAGGCGGTCGGGAGGCTGACTTAGGCAATTAATGCGCCGTATTAGCCAATGCGCGGCTTTTTGTATGGACAGGCGTGCGTCGGGCGCGCATGCGCTCGTTATACGTTTTTGTCCCGCGCATACGCGCGCGCACCCTACTGTTGTAAAGCGCCCTTCAATTTTTGGTTACTTTGTATAGTTTTTGACCCTTCTGGAATGCTGTGAACTTAATTCAGTGCCATGAATGACTTCATTGCTGTTTTGATGATGTAGAGTTCTTGTCGCCATGTGCAGATGATGTGGAG
>SNQJ01S0021391.1:26035-68526 GCA_010110895.2 Picea sitchensis | reverse complement strand
CCCATAGATGGGGTACCCCCCCTCTGCACTCCCCCGTGTGGAAGAGTGTACATACTTCTGGGGTGTAAATACTTCATGGGGTATAAACACGGCTGAAAGTAAAAGACCTCTAAATCAAGAAGATAATCAGGCTCCACAACCAACATTGATGACCCTGCTCCTCAGTTTATGCTCCCAAAACTCCAAAACCTCCTCCAGAACTAACTCCAATTGTCCCTCTTCATCCAATGGGGGAAGCTCCTCTGATGTGATAATGAATTATCCCACTACCTTTTTTAAGCAAGATACATGGAACACGTTATGAATCTTTCTCCCCTATGTAAGATCTAGTTCATAAGAAACCTCTCCTACTCAACGCATGATCCTGTAAGGGCCATAAAATCTGGGCTTGAGATTCTCAGCCCCACTCTTCTTCAGATATGACTGTATGTAAGGTTGGATTCTTAAGAAAACCAAATCCCCAACCTCAAAGCTGCGCTTTGTCCTATGCTTGTCCGCACTCATATTATGTTGCTTTGGTGTCGTCTGCAGGTTCTCTTTCAGTAACTTGAGAATATTCTGACTCTCTATGATCCATTTCTTAGCCTTGCGAGCTCTACTCTCCCCGAAAAACAATTCTACCAAAGTGGGATAATCATATCCGTACAATGCTCGAAAGGGTGTCATACCAATGGACATGTGGAAGGTGGTGTTGTAACAATTCTCTCCTAAATGTAGCCACTTGACCCATGTTCTATGTTGTTCACCTACATAGTTCCTCAAATATCCTTCAACCCACTTGTTGACAATCTCAGTCTGCCCATCTATCTGAGGGTGCTAATTGGTGTTGGGTGTCAGCTCTGTCCCCACCAACCTAAACAACTCTCTCCAGAATGTCCCCATGAACCGACTGTCCCTGTCACTGATGATGTTCCTCGGTAATCCATGAAGTCTGAAGACCTCCATGAAGAATAGCTCGACTACCTGAACTATGTTGTACTATGTCAGTATGGCATAGAAGTGAGAAAACTTGTTCAATCTGTCGACCACTACATAGATACAGTCCTTACCCTGGACCTTGGCTAGGCCTGTGATGAAGTCCATCAATATACTCTCCCATTTCTGCTCTGGAATGGGGAGTGGTTGAAGTAGACCTGTTGGAAGAGCATGCTCTGACTTGTTCTACTGGAAAGTCACACACACATTGATGTGTCTCATAATGTCCTATTTGAGGCCCTTCCATGAGAACCTCTCCCTAATCTGTCTATAGGTTTTGAAAACCCCATGATTCCCTGCTAGTGGTGAATCATGAACTGTTGTGAGGATCTTCTTCTTGAGCCTCGAATCTGGCACCAAGTAGACTTTGTCCTTGTATAATATTACATTGTCAATGACCTTATACATTTCATCCTATATCTTCCCATACATAATCTCACAAGCAAACTTGTTCTTGGAATATTCCACTAACAAGTGAGATTCTCAATATGCTGAAATCTCCATCAAAGAACATGTCGCAGGTCTCGTCGATAGTGCATCGGCCATAATGTTCTTCTTCCCATTGACATACTCTATGTCGAAGTCGAATTCATGTACCTTCTTCACCCATTTATGTTGATGCTCATTGAGGTGCTTCTACTCAAGGAAATACTTCAAGCTGTTGTGATCTGTCTTGACCATGAATTTGCTTCCCACCAAATATTGTTGAATTTGGTCAAGGCATGCATGATTTCCAGCATTTCCTTGTAACAAATGGAGTACAACCTCTCGAGCTGACTGAGCTTCCTTCTATAGAATACAACGGGGTCTCCTCCTTGCATCAAAACCTCCCTGATACCCTCACCGAATGCATCACACTCTAGTACAAATGGTAAGGTGAATTATGGTAATTCCAACACTGGATAAGTGCCAATGACTTTCTTCATGTGATCAAAGGATTTATGTGACTCCTCGGTCCATATGAAAGCCCCATGCTTGGTAAGATCTGTCAGTGGTGCTCTAAGTTTAGAAAAAACACGGACAAATCGCCTTTAATAGTTGCATAGCCCAAAGAAAATCCTTAACTTTGTCACATTTTTGGGCGTTGGCCAATCCATAATGGCTCTGATCTTCTCCTAGTGCACTTGTACCCCTTGTGCACTGATGATGTGGCCCAATTAAAGTAAATATGGCATACCAAAATCACACTTGGACTCTTTGGAATATAATTAATATGCCTTCATGATGCTCAATACCTCATCTAGGTGAATCATATGCTCCTGCCATGTCTTGTTGTAGACCAAGATGTCATCGAAGAAAACCAAGAATGATTTCCTCAACTGAGCCCTGAATATGTGGTTCATGCAAGAATGGAATGTAGTGGGTGCATTGGTTATCCCAAATGGAATAACCAGGAACTCGAAATGTCTAGAGTGACATCAAAATGTTGTCTTCTTTATGTCATGCTCTAGGATGTTGATCTGATGATACCCAGAGCGTAGATCAATCTTTGAGAAGAAAAATTCCCCATGTAGTTAATCCATCAACTCGACAATGCATGGGATAGTATACCAGTTCTTGATGGTTTTATTTTTCAAGGCCCGATAATCAATGTGAATCCTCATGGTGCCATCCTTCTTCAGAACTAAGACAACTGATGAGGTGAATGGATTGTTTCTCACTATGATGTGTCCCATCACTAGAAATTCCTTGATTTCCTTCTCTATCTCATCCTTGAACCTCCTAGGATTATTATAGGGGGGGGTGATCATAGGTTTGACCCCCTCCTCCAACTCAATGGTGTGCTCAAACCCCCTGTCAAGTGGTCTCCCTGGTGGAATCGACCCAGAAACCTGTTGATGTTGTCCCAACAAATTCTTGATCTCTGTATGATACTGTTGTCGACCCTTTGAATCCTTCCGCGTAGTGATCAAACACTATGAGGCATATGCTACCTCTCCATGTCTGAATATCCTCTCCATCCTCTTGGATAAAACTGTCCTGGGTGCTCCTTTCGACATACCTCTCAGAACAACCTTCTTCCCGTCACGGTCTCTGAATCCCATCTCCAAGTTTTGGTAATTGGTGGTGATTTTTCCCAAGGTAATCATCCATTGGACTCCCAACACCACATCTGTGTCAGATAGGTGAACCACATAAAATGTGTCTCTCACTGTGTAGTTTCCTAACTTTATCTCCAAGTCTGGAACTTTGTCTAAAAACTCCATTGTGTGGCCATCTGCTACCGCAACATCAAACCCCTCAAAATCCTCTTTCTGAAGTGCCTGTCTTGATACCAGTGAAGCATCGATGAAGTTTTGGGTGGCCCCACCATCTATCAGGGAGATTGTTCGTTACTCCTGAATAGTCCCTCTAATCTGGAGGGTATCATACCTGAGAAAACCATAAAGGGTCTCTATGACTCCTCCCTTTTCTATTTTCCATCTGTTAGCCTGCTCAGGCAACTGTAGGACTACCAGAGGATGAGCTCCTGCCAGTTTCAGTGGTCTACGGGGAGGTTTCTCCTCTGTGTGTGCTAACTCCTCCTCTAAGCTAGTGGATCCACTATCCTGCTCCTCCTCCTCATTGTCCACACTATTTGTTTCCACCTCAATATAATGAATCTCTTCCTTTCCCATACACCTGTGGCCTAGGACCCAAGGGTCTATGCATTTGAAGAAAATCTTATTCCTCATAATCTCTCGCCTCATCTCATCATCTAGATTCTCCTTTCCCTTCCATTCTCTCTAGAATGACTTCCTGTCTCGATCCTTGTTGGATACGAAGGGTTTGGAAAATGTTTTAGTCTTTGGAAATGAGTCTACCAAATCTTGAGTGCGTAGGCTGGCATCCTGCAAGGTGGAAGCCATGTATGCCTTCACCCATAGTCTCAGAGGCTCAGTGATTCCCCCTGTGAATAGCATGATCATCATGGGCTATGATATATCTATCACTTCCATGGTTACCCATTGAAACTCCATGATGACGTCGTTGTTGTGCCAGTTTGTCTCAACTGGGCTAGACCCCTGAAGTGGATCTCAGGATCCCTCCTGTCAAACCTGTTCATGAGTCTCTCGGTGAAATCCCTATAGGAGGTGATGCGATTGTGAGCCAATGTCACCAATACCTGATGCCACCACTCGTGTGCCTTACCCTCCAAGTGTAAGGTAGTGAAACTGATGGCCTTTGTCTCGGTCATCTGGTTGAGCTTGTAGTATGTGTCTAGCTTCTGTATCCAATCTCTAGCAATGCATTTGGACGATCCATCAAAAGAAGGTATGGTGAGTTTACCAACTTTCTGGATGAAATCAATGTTATTCTCATGCTGCTACTATAGTCCTCCTCTCTGTGGCTCTCTGGGGCAGTACCTGAGTATGAGTCCACAATAATCAAATAGGTTCATATATTGATGGAAGTCACGACCCAATGATGCATACTCCCTCCTGTACTCTGCCATGTCCTCTGCATGAGTGGGAGGCCTCTTTGCTATCGATATTTGTGCTGCTACTGGGGGTTCCCTCTGGAAACTGGGAAACAAAGGTCTGGGAATCTTACTTGAAGAGGTGTATGTGTGATTAGGAGACTCGGGACTACTTCCTTCCCCCGAGTTCCCATGTGTCGCATGTGGGGCTTGTGTGCCCGAGGTGCCCACTATATCCAATCTATCGGCCATTTGTGCCAAGGACTGAGTCATGGCCCTCTAACTAACTACCATATCATTGATAACCTACATGAAGGCTTCCTATGGCTCCATGAGGGCCTTACCACTGCCCTCTGGTCACTCATATCTTTCTCCTAGCATCCTCTCTGCCTCATGCCCAGCCTCATGCTATGCTCTTCTCTCTTCTTCCATGTGTGCCTCTTCCTCTTCCTCTGAGTTGGGAGGGAAAGGAGGAAATTTGGGCCTAGAACTTCTTTCCTTGCGCCTATTGTAAGTAACATATTCGTCACCTACGTGCTCATGACCCTCTGGGTATTCTTCTGCACTCATCATCTTTAGTCACATTTTGACAGGACTAAAGCTCTGATACCACTGTAATGTTCTTGACTTGTCTAGTCTAGGAAATGCTGCTAATGTGTGTGTAGGATTAATGGTTTACAACATATAAATGATCATACAAATAAAAAATGTGACAAATACCACAAAGTTTATATTATGATATCTCTATGAAGTACAAATGTTGAATGCGGTTGAATAAAATGAATCACTCAGCTTGATCAAATGACAAAAGGATCTTAGCTGGAATATAATAAGAAAACTAAAATATAATACTCGATAATAGATGAGTATTGTGGGGTCAATGGATGAGTTGGATCTGTGGAAGCTCGCAGGGTAACTGTTGAAAGTCCAGAAAGTTCGTCTTGGTGGCTAAACTTCTCGGAATGGCCTGGAAACTATCCCAAATGGTGCGCCCTGCTCTAGCTCTCAGTCCTGATGATTGACCGGCCCCTTTGCTGGTGTGTCTGGACCTTGGATGGATCCCTCTATGGGAATGTGCCCTTCTCTCCCTAGAAAAATGTGCCCTAGTGATTCCACCATCAAAATCAGCTGAGATGTATCTCAAAATGATCACCTTCGCCTACTGGGAAATGGGTTGGAAGCGTTTCCCTGGATCTGTTCTGATGATTGCTTGGGAACCCCGAATGTTTCCACCAAAAGTGTCGCACTCCCAACTCTGGAAAATGTGCCCCAGATGATTCCTCCATCAGAATATGACGAGGAACCAGGAGAAATATGTGTCTTTCCTTCCTCTCAATTGGGTCAAAGGGGAATCTCTGAACTCCTGGGATGGGACAAGTCGATCCACTGAAGCTCCTTAAGAGTTGTACACTTACCCTAGATAAGTGTGCCCTTGTTGTTGGACCCTGTGTAACTATTGTTGAAGAATGATGGAAGACATGTGTGATATTTTCGGTGACTAGGGTGTGTCTCTCAACATCGAAATCAACCAATTGGTGTCTTCCTTTTGGAATCCACTGAACTATCTCTCCTGAGATGTGCCTCCCTCCTCAATGACAAGTCATAATCTGCATAATCTTGAATTAGGTCGTTGACCCTTCTCTTATATCTTTTCTAAACCTAATTCACTGTTGAAACCCTAATTCGTTGTTGACTTCCAAATTTAGCTCGTATGTTCTATTTTTAGCTCATAATGGCTTTAAATCACGTTTAACCACTTTTAGCTCAATGTCACTTTCCGAACATAACACCTTTGAATGGAGTGACCTATAGGAACCTTGTTTACCCCTTTTTTGGCCCTGGGTATAGTCTAACTGGGTGGTTTAGACCATTAATCTTCCTCTCTAGAGCTCCTAGTTGGAAAGGGACATTACAATTAGTCTGCTAAAGAACTCGACAACCAGGAGGAATCATAAGGGGGAAAGAGGACAACCTTGTCGCATACCTCGATAGCTCTTAATAAAATCAATGGGTGTGCCATTGATCAAGACAACCATATTGACTGAAGAGAAACATGCCATGATCCACTTGGTAACTTCCTATTTTAATCCAATTTGAATTAACATCATTCGAAGAAATTGCCAACTTACTTTGTCATATGCCTTCTTTAAGTCCAACTTAAGAATAATAGAGTTTACCTTCTTAGTCTTTGCAGTGTGTAAACAGTCTTGGGAAATCCCTACTGCATCAAAGATCAATCTATCTTTGAGGAAACCAAATTTCTCAGATGAGATACTTGTAGCCAACTTATCCTTCATCCGATTTGCAATGATTTTAGAGATTACTTTTACACAAAATTACATAGGGAAATGGGTCTAAAATCATTAAAAGTTTCTGTCTTTCCCACCTTAGGGATTAGGGAAAAGAAAGTATCATTGAGAGATCTTGGAATATGACCTAAATATATGGATTCCTCAACCTCCCTATGAATATCCTCCCCCATAATGTCAAAGAAATCCTGGAAGAGTTTCTGTGTCCACCCATCCGGACCAAGGCTTTTTTCCTTTGCCATTTTATTAACTATTTCCTTAACTTCCTCCAAAGTGACAAGATTTCCTATCTCATCACTTTCATCATAATTGAAAAACCTGGGCACGTCCTTTAAGGACACTAATATGATTACAAGTATCCTTTGCCACTATTTCATTGTATTGTGATTGGAAATGTTTAAAAACAACCTCTTTTATATCTTTTTCAGAAGACTTGATGCATCCATCCTCATCTGCAATATCCCATATAATGTTTTGACATCTCCTTTGTGTAGCGTATTTATGAAAAAAAATTGTATTTTTGTCACCCTTCTCAATCCAAATAGCTTGACTTCTAAGTCTCCAAGTAGACTCTTCCGCTTCAAGTAACTTATCCCTTTTTTGTTTAAGGGATCTGAGAAGATTCAATTCTTCTAATGCGAACACCTATGAAGGACAATTCTCAAAAATCTCTGCCATTTTTTGTTCAATACATAATAGCTCATAATTATTTTGCATATTTTTGTTAAGTTGCCAAAGGACGAAAGAATTATTTAACTTCTTCAATTTTTCACACAACAGGTGGATCAAATAATCGTCAGACCAATACTCCATAGATTTCCATGTGGTTCTAATTAGGGAAGAAAATCTTGTATCATTAATCCAAGTGCTATTAAATTTGAGGGAGGAGAATCTTTATGAACATCCTTCTCATACTGTAAACAGATTGGGTTATTATCCGACATAGTGGAGTTTATGGTCCATGATCTCATATTACAATGGTTGCCGAGAAAGGATTCGTCAATAAGAAAATGATCCAATATTTTCAAAACTCTACTGGCACCAGCTCTTCCATTTCTCCATGTAGGTGTCATTTGGTTAGGTTGTATATCCACTGACCCAGTATCTTGGATAATATTCAAGAAGTAATCTGCAAGAGGATCACTCCTAGCTGAATTTCCCCACACCTCCCGAGAAGAACTGGTAAAATTCAAATCACCTCCAACTATAAGGCCCTCTTCACTCAATAAACCAAAATCCATAAGGGGTTGCCAAAATATTTCTCTGTCTGTATAAGGAGCGTAAAAATTGAGAAGTTTCATCTTTTCAGCAGATTCTTTAATTCTCCCCTCTAGAAATATACCTGCATTGGTGCCAAGTGCATAAAACTCAGCATAATTTGAGTTCCACCCAAACAACCATTTGGGTCTGTAGCGACACAGTTCCACAATTAAAGACATTGGAGAAAAAATATTTTTTCCTTCTCACCATCAACCAAGGTTTCTTGTAAGAAGGCAACATCTAGGTTAACCTGTTTCAAGAGAAGTTTGAGGGAAGCGATTTTGACGGGTCCCCCAAACCTATGGAGATTGAGGGAGAAAATAATCATAGGGAAACAACAGAGGACAACTAGATTTCTCTAAGGGCCGGTCGGGAACTTCTATTTGATAAAGGGTTCAAGGAAGCAAGGCAAATAGTCTGAAAAGAACTATCAGGTTCCAAATTACCAGAGGGAAACTCTCCAAAATGTGTCAGACCACCTGTAGTTTCCCCAGGGGGATTTTTAGGAGTACGGGGATGAGATTTGTTTTCTGATGGTCACATTTGAATGGTATGGAGTTGTTAAGATATTATGAGAGTTGTTGGGAATAGAAAGGAGTGTAGGCGATAAGGTCTTAATGGTCTTTGTCTGTAGATTCAAAGGACTGTTAAAAAAGGAATCGTTAGTGAGACTTTCACCTCCCGTGTGATATACAGGACATTCCGAGATCGCACATCCGACACCTATGGTCTATGAAGGGAATAATGAATCCACAAAAGGGGAGGGAAGGCCTACATCTTTAGAACATGGTTGGACAATATCGTTAGATAAATTCTTACGCAATACCTCCAACTTAGTCGGGGCATTGTCAGTCCAATTACCACCTGGGGAAGGGATAGGTTGTGTATCTCCAAGGGAGCATCCTGGACTATTTACAGTACCCACATATTTTGTACCTAAATCGTACTACACACCAGGTTCTTCAAATTTATTCAAAAGAAGGTCCCAAAAGTCACCAAAGATATCAAGTACGCAAATTTCATTAATTTTTAAATAATCAATCTCATTGGATGAGAGTTGTTTGAAGAAATATGGAAAGAAGAGTTGCATTTTACCAAGGAAGAATATTTTATCGAAAACCTCCGAACCGGAATTTCCCGTTGGGTCTTCTGTCACCTCGAGTTGTGTTGGATCTACATTGCACTCCATTAAATATGGGTAGTTTGTTTTAAGGTGTCGAGGTTACCAAGAAGAATGGAAATGGAAGGGTTCCTTCCAGAAGTCAACAGGTTTCCTGAGGTGGGTTTCAACGATATGGATATCTATAACATCTGGAAACCCTCTGTCAAGCTCAAATTCCACTAGAACCCAGGCTAATTGTTTATTACTCCAGTGGAGCGATTTCTCATAGAAGAAGATTAACTTCCCTATAGACTGAGCAAAGGCTTCAAAGATATTTTTCGAACAGAACTCGATAGGAAAGTCAAGCAACAACATCCACAGGTACCTTTTCGTGAAGCTATCAGAAAGTGGGTTAAAACTCGGACACCACCTTTTCAACATTAATATGCCTCAACCAAAAATCCATGGAGAGCCAAGAACCCTTAACAAGTCACCCTCATACATAAAATGAAAGAACATCCACTGGTTAGACAAAAAGATAAATTGAGGGCAGTAGCCTATGATAGGCTTCCAATCTCGTAAAATCCAGTCTGATAGTTGTTGTTTACTCATTCTAGAATAGTAGAATTTTCCAACTAGGGCTTTATCAACTAAAACTGAAACCCGATCCATAGCAACATATATTCCAAGAACACAATTGTATTTTTCTACCCTAACTCTCCAACTCTTAATATTACGGTGTGCACGAGCATAATTACCAAAAGTTCGTTTGTGACTAGCACCTCCCACACGCAGTGGAGGATTCCTAACATGTGAAATCGTCAAAGACTCTCCAGGATGAGGTTTTGGAGAGGTTTTGAGAGTTGTGTGAGAGTAGTCTTCTCGAGGAAGGCCTTCCAAGTGTTTCCCCACACCAAGTTGCCTGTGCATCACATGAATAGGGACTGGTGGACATCCACTACCAGGGACGGGGGCCATCTGTCGATTAGTCGCTTCATTCTGAGCTAGATTCTTCTCAGCTGGTGACAAACCTCCTGCCACATGGTTCATGCAATCGTACATCAATATATAAGTTTTGTCATCCAGAAAGAGCCCTTCGCTGGCCCATAATTTGTCCTCATCGTCCCATGAGAAGTCCATAAGTTCTGACATGGACGCCACACTTGCCACGAGAACCCAAAATAGAAGATGTCTAGTCCCATGCACCTGACTGTAGCGTCTCCTTGTCAACGGTGACAGTCCTGTGGAAACCCTAATTCCTAGTCATGCTGAGGAAACCCTAACCTAACTGCGGAAACCCTAGTTAATCTAACAATGAAGTTATTATTGATATGTATTCAAAATAATTCAACCTTCTTACGTTTTTGAGTTATTAGTCCCTTCCCTTAAGGTTGTAGGGACTATTAGTAACTGGTTTTTCAATCCTCTATTAATCCTTTCACGCATATCCACCATTTAAACCAAAGTTTTGAAACAATCATACAATTTTTCAACTCAAATTTTATTTTTAAGCCTAAGTTTTTACTTTGAGGCCTTATTTGGCCTCATATTGAGGCAAGGGTGGAATATTTGGTTTCAAACTTATCAATTCAAGCCTTCATTAAGGTGCATGTTACGTTATACATCGTTTCAAGTGAATTAATGTTGGCTTTGAGATTAGCATTACTTCATAAACATTTAATGTGTATGCCTCTTTTGTTATCATATCCTAGGTAATTTAGGATTAACTTTATGTTGTGTTGCAGTGTAAAACTATGTTTCCATGTCCAAATATTGTAGATGAGCATTATGTATCTGAGCGCTATCCAGTTGTAGCTTGCATTTTGGATCAACTTCTATTTCTTACAACAGATCGAAATTGTGAGGCCATGGAAGCTATCAAGGCTATGTTACCACCAGTGTGAGGCCATGGAGCCTTTCAAAGCTATGTTACAAAGCTATGTTACCACCAGCGTGAGGCCACAAAGCCTGTCAAATCCTATCATACTACACAAAAAACAACTCATCTCGTTGGAACATTCAATTGCAATTGCATATCAGAGGAATTACTGAAGAAATGTTCGCCTATAAGTACATTAAACAAAAAAAAATGGTAAATTACCTTGCTAGTCGTCCAACTCTTTCTTCTTGGCTTAATTCTCTTAGTGTGTTGTAAAGACAAATAAATGTTGAATCTGTGTATTTCTCTTTACTATTATCAATTCATTATCTTATTTTCCTTTGTAACAACAAATTAACACAAATTATCACCTTATTTTCCTGTGATTTCTATGTTTGTGATAACATTTATTCACTATGCCAAAAAGGATGCCAAAAATGAGATTCCAATACCATACCTAAGTTTCCTATTGCAATAATTGTTGTTTTCAATTGACTATTTCTATCAATTGCATGAAATGACAGAAAAAAAAATATTCAACGTTACCTGGTAATGTCCAAGCTGCAAGGAAGAGACATCCATGGGGTTATGTGTTAATGTACAGGCTGCAATGGTTCCACCTATCTGATTTACTTTGGCCTTGTTGTCCTTTGCTTTTTTTTCCAAGACACTCCTCTTTCCACGACATGCCTCCTAGAAATATCCTTTGTTTCTCTTACAAAATTTTAGATTCTTGCAGCAATAAAAAAACAACATTTTTGGCTTCTTCCTTGTCTTCATGAATATTGGCTTGGGGGTGCAAATACTAAAGCTGAAGATCCCCTTCTATTTGGTAATGATACTTAGCTGCAATATTGGCTTGAGAGTGCAAATACTAAAGCTGAAGATCCCCTTTTGTTTGGTAACATATTTGGGATTTTTTCAAGAGAACCTTTTTTTGAATAAAATCCCAATCACGACAGTGCTTGGTATATTCTATAAAGATTGATGAATTTATTATTCAAACATTCTTCCGAAGCGAATAACATCCTCAGAGTGTTTGAGAGTGATAGTTATGGTGTGAGTTCAGTCCCTGAGAGTGATAATTCGAGTATTCCTCACCTGAGAGTGATAACTTTGATGCACTTTTGGTCGAGCTACTATGATCCGACAGGGAATTTACCACAACGCCCAGAAAGCCACGTGACCTATACTCCGTTGCAACAAGACTCCCTGCATTTATCTACCTGGATTTACATGTATTAAAATTATTTGCGGAAGTAAATAAGTAAAAGCTACCAGGTGCCAAGTGTGTTGCATGCATATAAATAAAACGTCTTGTGGAAAGCGTTATTTTGGAAGCATATCTAATAATTATATTTTTTTCACTTTAAAAATTGTTGTTTTTATTTTAAAAAATAGTATTTTATCACTGCAAAATAATCATTTCTATGTTTTAAACATTCAAAACAACAGATTTTAAGTTTGGTTTAAAAAAAATGTATATATGCTTATGTTGTCTATCTATTTAACCAGGGTCGACCACTCAGTAATTGGATTGAGAAGTAAGCAATAAAATACCAAGATGGAGAATGCATGTGGATGAAACTGTGTAACTAGCAACCATGAAATCTTAATCTTAATCTTAGGGTGTAATCTAAGAATTGATAGTTGCAAAACAAACACCCCAAAAGACAGTTTGTGGCTTCTATTGCATGCACTGTGAATGTGAGAGAGGAAGGCATGCGATTATATATATAAATATATATTCGCTTCCCTTCCTTGTTTTCATAGAGACCAGTTTCATTCCTTTAAACGTTTTTTGGGCGTTAATCCGTTGTAGAACACAAGGCCGGGAGAAGATAAGCATTAGATTGACCACTATTATTATATATCTCAATTTTTTCATGGATATTAAAGATGCAACAAATGAAAGTAATAAATGGCCGAGGCTCTCATGTACTATATTTATCTTAGAGTTTATTCCCTTTGTCCTCTAAAAGTTGAATAGATTTATGCAACTCTTGTCTCTTTTAAGTTTGGGGACGTGTATCAAGTGTGTGTAACAACTATTGTGCACACGTAAGTTTGGGGACGTGTTAACAAGTCTGTGTAACAACTACTCTCTTGTACTTGGAAATTCTTTCTTTTGAAATTTATTTAATGGATTTCAGTATTGCAATAGTTATATATACTTTTTAAATTGTTGGCCAACTTCATGTTGGAGAAAATTGTTTAGGAGATATCTCCTTGGCAATGTCATCCATGGTGTATGTCATGGCGTCTAGTCAGATTTGAACCTTGGATATTTAATCATCACATATTACTTTCTAGTCAGACCTTCCTTTCCTCCATTCATTATATCAATGAGTTACTAATTTGCGTTTTAGGTAAGATGATTTATTTTATCTTTACTTCCTTTTGTTGTTGTAACCTGAAATAAAATGCTACCGGATCCATTCATAATATAAATGAGTTACTAATTTCAGGCATTTTAGGTAAGATGATTTATTTTATCTTTACTTCCTTTTGTTGTTGTAACTTGAAATAAAATACTATCGGATCTAAACATATCTGAACAACTATGAGTTGATTTAATGTATCCACTAGCACTTGGACAACAAGGGTTTTTGGCATTTATTTGCTTGTTGGTGGAACTGCATTCTTCAAGCTTTCTACTTTGTTGCAAGCCCATTTAACAATGAAAACATATCATAAATAGTTGAAGTTGTACATAACATATTTCAATTTACTAAGGCAGAGACTTGAAGCTTTTCTTATATTCCTCTTGTTTCTTTATAAACCATGACTTGTAAATTACTAAAATGGGTTCCAAAGTGGTAATATGTTTTTCTACTAATATAGTGTTAAATTGATTTTAGAATCTATGTACATTTTATAGAATCTTTATTTGTAATGTATGTACATTTTGAAATGATTTCTATAACTTAAAAAAATGTTTTTCTAATTAGTATTTTATTATGTAATATACTTTCTCATCAAAGAGTTTGAAATGATTTTATTTTATACAAAAAAATGAAAATGTTGGTTTTTTTATATATATAAACTTTTCATTTATGATGTTCGCTTAAGTTCATCTTAAACATGATCTATCAAGCACCAAGAAGGATCAAATTTTGTAAGTTGTAATTTTTCTAACATTTTGTTCTATTTCAAATATTAATTTCTTTATATTAAATATTAATAAAAAACATCACATTAGGAAATTTATCCCTCTTGGTATACATTGGTTTATTATTTTAAAACTGTGTACATATGAATGTACACAATTTTTTTCTTTTTAAATTGAGCTGACTTTAATTTTTTTTAATGTAACTTTATTTAACATAACTCTAACATGACAACTTCTCACCCATACTAGGCTGTAGAGAACTTGGCTACTCTTCGTGCAACAACATTCATTTTTCTCTCTACAATAAGTAAAGAGTTCACTCAAAATAAGTGAAAACAAATTACATAAAATAAACCAAAGTGTATAATAAAAATTAATGCAATAAAGTAACATACAATTTCAAATAAACATGAATAAAAAAGAAATGTGAAAATTGTTATCACATGTAGTTGTCAAGGGCAGAAGGTTGTCCAAGTTCGCGGCCTGCACAAGAAATGTCAAAACACAACGTTTAGAGTAGTCCATTTCGGGCTCAAAATGCAAGCAACAGGCAAGATCAGCTTCAGCGGTGGACATTCCTGAGAATATCAGATCGACGGTTCGCAGGAATTGGGGGTTCGAAATATTGTTAAAGTTGTTTGTCAAAGGTACGAAGTCCCGAAACCCGAAGTGAGCATGAGTCGTCTGATATTGAGGGGGACAGGTGGCAACCAATCCAAGTGTTCGGGGAAATGAGCTTCGGGAGTTTCGAAGTGAGAAGTGCATAAAACTTCCGAAGAGCCAAAGCCCGAACTCCTGAAGCAATCACAGAACATTGATCTCAAAATCAGAAGGGAGTTGTTGATCTTAGCGACAATTCCTCCCAAAGTCCTGAAGACCCAAAGTGTCGAAGTGCTCAAAGTACCGAAGGCCCGAAGGTCCGGAGTAAGTCTCATCCGTCTAATTCAAATGGACACGTGGCGCCAGATCTAGAGCTTCGGAGGAAAGCGAAGGGGAAAAAGTGAGATTTCATTTTTTATTTTTCCGGAGCCCGGAGACCCGAAGGGATCTTAGCCATTTATCCAGGAGCCACACATCGCCAGATCCTTAGCTACGGGTAAAATCTCATGGTAGAGGATGAGGTTTGAGATTTTATTTTCCTGGAGTCCGAAGATCCGAAGGAGATCTCAGTCGTCGATTTAAGAGAATACGTGGCAGTTATTAGTATGGACATCTGGCGCACTCGTCAGTTGTGACACCTGGAGCCTATTCGGAAGTGACACGTGGAACTCAGTCCATGCAGTCGTGGGCACATCATTCGCTTATTTCTTAGTGACACGTGTCACTTCTCTTTCATGACACGTTAGCATAGCAGTGACAAGTCATCCTCTGAGAGGTGTTATTGTTCAACGTCAAGAGTAGCGTCCCCCTCCCCCAAGGCATAGTTTGGCGGATTCTAAAGTTGGTGGGCGGTTAAGCTTGGCAGTAGCGCTAAATCTAGCAGGTGTGCCCAGATCACAGACTGCGTCCAGATCAACGATCATGCTTCATTGTGGGGACGCAACTTGCTCGATCGATAAAATTATTGAGTGGTCTCGCAATTGAAACCATGGTAGGGAGAAAGTGCTATGTGGCGAAAGGTGGTGGATTACGGGCCCAAAAGCAATCTGAACCCATAACAATTTCAAACAGCCCCACAATCACATGTTTATATAACATCCTATCCAAGAGCACCACGTGGCCTCCCCCTGAGCATTTAATCTCGTTGATTTCATGAGAAAAGGTTGTTAATGAAAATAGAGTCGGTAGTTGAAACCTCGGCTCAATCCATAAATGGAAGGCATGGAAGGTTCGGCCGTGGGGATTGAATTGTTAGCCCGTGGTACCCCTGTGGGTAGATTTCCCTACAAAATACATGACGATCTGAGCTCATGTCTGACAGAGGGAGACATGCACAGTCTAACAGAAGACTACCCAGATGCAATGCTTTGAATGTAGTGATCAGATCACACTCCTAGTAGTGGCGAATTTTTCTGAGTATAAATAAGTAGTTTTGATATTTTGTTAAGGTCTTCAATTGGTTGAGAAAAGATCCCTATTTTTTAATGTTTTGATTCCAGAACTATTCTCTAGTTATGTATCAAATTTGAGGCTTTCATGTTAATAGAATTCAACTTCTTTTCATCTCTCTATAAAAACTGTGCTAAAACACTCGGGCATGGAGGATCCAGTCGAGGGTTTTTATGCTGTTGTAATATAGGTTTGATTACAGTGGTATCGTGACCATTTTTAGTCATCTACCTTGTTATATTTTTCCCTCTTACACTAAATGGCTTGGGCATGGACGATCCAGTCGAATTGTTGTAGTTGCATGGTGATGTAGGTTTGATCATTGTGTTGTTGTGATTGTGTTGTTTGGACATATTTCAGTGTCTGAAGCTTAAACTCAAGAGTGATTTTTTCTTCTCCAAGCTGCTTGAAATTTGGATGCCCATAGAAGTCTTGTTCACCTTCCTCACTAAGTCCTCCCTTTCTCACACTTAAACTCAACTCACTGAATGAAGTTAATGTGGCCCTCACTTCCTTGTGCATTTCTCGTCTAGTTCTGTGTTGAACATCATTCATATATTGAGTTTTTTCCATTGACCTCCACTCATATAAAACCACCATCCACCAAAAACTCTGATGGGTACTGGGATTATCCTCCCGCAATCTGAGGGTGACTCTCGGTGCTAAAATTCTTGGCGCCGCTACTGGGGAACAAATTGAAGACATTTCCCTGGGTAAGAATGACAACGAGCTTTTTATTTTGAAGGTACATCAGGCATCATAACCATTGAAGATTGAAACTTGCACATGGAGAATCCACAATCGAAGACTCCACTAGGGAGGATTCTGTTGATAGAAAAATGACCATACCGAAGGGGAAGATCAAGTATCAATTTATGAGATTTATTCATGAAATTTTGTTCTTGTTTATCAGCTCATTTCTCTCTTTCCCTTCAAATATAAAGAGGATTATCCTCTGCTTTGTCTATTCAGATGATAATAGGCCTTCCTTTATTTATCGATCATTGGAAGAAGAAAACATGCCCTCTTCTTGTGTTGTAGATACCGATCTTGTGGCTTCACCTCTGCCTATGCATAAAAGTGAGATATGTATTGCATCTTATGTTGAAATTGATTACCATTGTAGCCTTGAGGAGGTTGGAAATAATTCACAGTCTTCTCAAATCTCATTACCCTCCATTGTTCCTGCTGAGCCTTGCCATCAACTCATTAATCCTCATGATCAGCCCACTGCTTTTCAAATTAAAATCATAAATAAGTTGTTTAAACATTTAAGGCTGCCACATGAACTTCATACTTATCCTCATTATTCCTTTGAGTATCTTCCTCGGTTTTCTGGAGAGGATCATATTACAGCTGAGAGGAATTTGGAGGCCTTTGAGAGATTTATCGACTAGTTTGAGATTGTTCATGATGATGTTGCCATGAATTTATTCTCATAATCCATGTCTGGAGATGTTGCTATGTGGTTTAGACATCTGGAAGCCAGTTCTATTGGATCTTGGACCGAGCTATGCCATGCATTTTTAAAGTGTTGGGGTGAGAACAAGTCCCTTGATCAATACTGGTTTGAGTTTAATGTCTTGAAGAGAGGGGAAGAGGAAGCCTTGGCTGTCTTCAACATGAGGTTTTACAGTGTTTATCATATATGGAGATCAGACCCACATAGACTGCTTCCATGGTGTACTATGTCATGGCTCAATGTCCAGAGCTGGTCCTTCTCCTGAGAGAGAGGAAATCTTCATCATTAAGTAACATGTTTGAAGATGTTGAAGAAGTCGAAGAGAACATTAGGGATAGAAAGGGGGTTCATATGCAAGCATATCTTGAAAAATTTCTTGTTCCTAAGGAAGAAGACTGACAACATGTTTCAGATTCTGAGCAAGAAGATAGTGATTATGAATCAAAGCCGGAACAACAACAAGGAAAAGAGAATGCAATTTTTTATGATCGAGAGTTGTTTTTGAAGGAGCGGGGAGGTTTTTTATTTGCAAGCAGAGAGGCATTTATAGAGGAGTAGCCTGGTTTTCTAAAGAAACCAAGATTCTATCACACGATTCATGATCCTATGGCTATACACATGGAATCATATGTTTCATATTTTGAGGATTTCCAAGAGCATACCATGGAGCCTTTTCCTTTATACATTGAGGAAAAACATTGTGTGGAAAGCCACCATTTTGTGCCTACAAAAGATAAAGGGAAAATCTTTCCCATGTTTCATGTTAATGATTATTATGATTTTGATCCTTGGGAGAGTCATGAAGAAGAAGAGGGAGAACCAAATGTGTAGTTCATATCCTTCCTAGATCCTACAAATGAGAAACCATCACATAGGATCAGTCATCTTGCATCAACCATTCACTCACCCGTGCTTGCTAGAGACATTCAAGCAACTAGGGAGTTGCTTGAATGACTATGGTGGAAGTTCTTTCACCTAACTGTAAAATCAATTAGTCTAGGAATGTACATAAATAAGGTCCTCCTCGAAGGCCATGGTACGCTGCACGGATTTTAGGATAGTGTGCTTGTCGGTATTTAATCCTTAACATGATGTTTTTTTAGCATGGCTCCCCAATGCATGGGTGGTGGGCTGCTTGTTCTTGAAGTAGCTCACTTTGTAAAAATCAATTAGTCTAGGAATGTACATAAATAAGATCCTCCTCGAGCCCATGTATTTTTCTTTCGTTTTTAGGATAGTGTGCTTGTCGGCCTTTAATCCTTAACATGATGTTTTTTGAGCATGATTCCATATCCCAATGCATAAGGTGACTGGAACTGCTTGTTCTTGGTAGCTCACAGGGAGCATGCCATCCCCTGTGGAGCCAAATGTTATCACATGTAGTTTTAAAGGGAAATAGGTTGTCCAAGTTCACGGCCTGCACAAGAAACGTCAAATAACAATGTTTAGAGAAGCCCATTTCGGGCTCGAAATGCAAGCAACAGGCGAGATCAGGTTCAGCGGTGGACATTCCTGAGAATATCATATCGACGGTTCACAGGAATTGGGGGTTTGAAATATTGTTAAAGTTGTTTTTCAAAGGTCCAAAGTCTCGAAACCTGAAGTGAGCATGAGTTCTCCAATCTTGAGGGGGACAGGTGGCAGTCGATACAAGCGTTTGGGAAATGAGCTTTGGGAGTTTCGAAGTGAGAAGTGCATAAAACTTCCGAAGAGTCAAAGCCCGAACTCCCGAAGAAATCGTGGACCATTGATCTCAAAATCAGCAGGCAGTCATTGATATTAGCGACAGTGCCTCCCAAAGTCCCGAAGGCCCGAAGCGCCGAAGTGACCGAAGTCCCGAAGGCCTGAAGGCCCAGAGTAAGTCTCAGTCATCCGATTCAAATGGACATGTGACGCTAGATCTAGAGCTCCGGAGGAAAGCGAAGGGGAAAAAGCGAGATTTGAGTTTTGATTTTCCCGGAGCTCGGAGACCCGAAGGGATCTTAGTCGTTTATCGAGGAGCCACGCATTGTCAAATCCTTAGCTTTGGGTAAAAGTGCATGGAAGAGGATGAGGTTTGAGATTTGATTTTCCTGGAGTCCAGAGACCCGAAGGATATCTCAGTCGTTGATTTAAGAGGATACGTGGTAGTTATCAGTACGGACATCTGGCACACTCATCGGTCATGACACCTGGAACCTATTCGACAGTGACACCTGGCACTCAGTCCAGGAAACTGTGGGCATATCATTCACTTATTTCTTAGTGACACATGTCACTTCTCTTTCATGACACGTCAACATAGCAGGGACAGGTCATCCATCAGGAGGTGTTATTGTTCAACGTCAAGAGTAGCGTCCCCTGTTGGGTATGTGTTATATTATTTGCATGAGTAAAGAATATTTTCTATATGTGTTATATTTTTTGCGTCAAGAAACGTGACACCTACCTCGAGAAACGTGTCATGTATTTAGGTGGTTTTTTTGACACATGGTTTTTTTCGATGGTTTTCTATTTCCGATTAAGGAATTAGGATTTTGGAGTAATCTAGGTCATTGGGTTAGGGGTTTGGATGTCGTTGGCTCCTAAATGTATATTGTATTGCAAACAATGTAACATAATGAATAAATATAATATATGCTGGTTTTCCCGGTTTGGGTTTCCAGGGGAAAAATATCTGTGTAATGTTTGTATTTGCCATTGTATCTTTTCTCTTCTTTTCTGAATATTTGTTTACAGTAGACATTGTACAAGGTTAGAATTTACATCCCCCTCCCCCAGGGCACAGTTTGGCGTATTCTAAAGTTGGTGGGCGATTAAGCTTGGAAGTAGCACTAAATATAACAGGTGCGCCCATATCACAGAACGCGTCCAGATCAACGGACATGCTTCATTGCGGGGATGCAACTTGCTCGATCGATAAAATTATTGAGCGGTCCCGCAATTGAAACCATGGTAGGGTGAAAGTGCTACGTGACGAAAGGTGGTGGATTGTGAGCCCAAAAGTAGTCTGAATCCATACCAATTTCGAGCAGCCCCACAATCACATGTTTATATAACATCCTATCCAAGAGCACCATGTGGCCTCCCCCTGAGCATTTAATCTCGTTGATTCCCCGAGAAAAGGCAATTAATGAAAATAGAGCCGATAGTTGAAACCTCGACTCAATCCATAAATGGAAGGCATGGAAGGTCCGACCATGGGGACTGAATCGTCATCCCTTGGTACCCCTATGGGAAAATTTCTCTACAAAATCCATGTCGATCTATGCTTGCGTCTGACAGAGTGATACATGCACAGTCTTATAGAAGACTGCCCAGACGCAATGCTTTGAATGTAGTGATCATATCACACTCCTGGTAGTGGCGAATTGTTCTGAGTATAAATAAGTCGTTTTGATATTTTGTTAAGGTTGTCAACTGGTTGAGTAGAGATCCCTATTTTGTAATGTTTTGATGCCAGAATTGTTCTCTGGTTATGTATCAAATTTGAGACTTTCATGTTAATAGAAGTCATCTTCTTTTCATCTCTCTGTAAAAACTGTGCTAAAACACTCGGGCATGGAGGATCCGGTCGAGGGTTGTTATGTTGTTGTAATGTAGGTTTGATTACAGTGGTATCATGACCAGTTTTAGTCATCTCCCTTATTATCTTTTTGCCTCTTACACTAAATGGATCGAGCATGGAGGATCCAGTCGAGTTTTTGTAGCGGCATGGTGATGTAGGTTTGATCATTGTGTTGTTGTGACTGTGTTGTTTGGACATATTTCATTGTTTGAAGCTTGAACTCAAGAGTGATCTCGAGTCTGACTGTTGCTTCTCCAAGCTACTTGAAATTCAGATGCCCATAGCAGTCTTGTTCACCTTCCTCACTAAGTCTTCCCTCTGCTCACACTTAAACTCAACTCATTGACTGAAGTTAATGTGGCCCTCACTTCCCTGTGCATTTCTTTTCCAGTTCTGTGTTTAACATCATTCATATATTGAGTTTTGGATATTGACCTCCACTCATATAAAAATAACATACACAAAAAACTCTGATGGGTATAGGGCTTATCCTCCCGCAATCTAAGGGTGACTCTCAGTGCTAACAAAAATATTTAAAATTGACAATGTACCTAATATTCAAAACCAATAATATGTAATTGTTGCAGGGGATTTAGGGGGGATAAACGGAGCTTTAGAGGTATGAATGATGATTTAGGTTTTTGGGTTTGTTGGTTCATACAATAGGAGTACGAGAGGACCTTGGTTAGGAAGCGGGGAGGGGCCCTACTATGACAAAAGGTATTGCCCCTGCGATGACAGATCCTAGGTTAGAAACACCTTTGGAAAAATGGAAGGCAGAAGGAAAGGCGACAAACAAAAATTCCTTTAAGTACATACTCAAAAGTCGGCCAGATAATAAGGACAAGGATTTTGAAATGAGGGGGAGTAGGACCCGGAAAGAAGGAAGGTCAGACAAATCAGACAAAAGAAAAAAAGGAAGAGGCTTACCTAAGACAACAGAAAACCTGACTTACGAGATAACTTCACATGGCATAAGGAACTATATCCAACAAATGAAATACCACACCTTGATAGGAAAATTTATGGGCATCTGGCCCTCTGAGAAATCTCTCTTTCTTTGGATCAAGGCTCGATGGAAGGTAAAGGGAAGGATAGACCTTGAACTGGGTTCTAAGGGGTTCTTCACAGCGATCTTCTCGGACCCTTCTGAGTGAGAAAAAGTCTTTGAAGAAGGCCTCTATTTATTCAACTCAGTCGGGTTGCACATGATATATTGGACTGAGCGATTCACCCCAGAGAAAGAAAAATTCACAGAGGCATCCGTTTGGATCTGCCTGTATTCTCTCCCTAGGGATTTTTGGGAACTAGAAACAATCAAAGGCATTAGAAATACCCAGGGAGCCTTTGTAAATATTTCAGAGATCACCAAGGTAGTCATGTATGTCTGTTATGAAAGGATCTCTGTTTACATGAATGTAGCAGGGGCTCTCCCCGAATCTATAGTAATCTCATATCAGGATGAATAATAGACTCAGACACTAGATTATGAACATATCCTGTTTAGATGCAGAAAATGACACACCCATGGGCATCTCTTTAGGGACTTCCCTCTTAATGTTCCCCCTCTGGGGAATGCGGGAAAAGGATAAACATATATATGGGGCTTCACAAAAATCCCAAGAAAAATAAAGGCAGGAAGAAGACACCCTAAACAACAAGAGTAAATCAAAATAAAACCACAAGTAACAGTTTCCAAACCTTGGCAAGAGAACCTAGTGGAACTAATGAGAAAGAAAATAACAAGAACCCAAAGCACCACCAAAGGCCACCCCAGGTTCCAAAGAGGAGGAGTAAAAAAGACATAAGACCAAGAAAGAACCAGGACATAAAACAACACCTGACATAGAAGTCCATATGAGGGATCCTCCAGTCTCAGGGGTCGAATCATCAGAGGAATCAGATATGAAAACAACCCAAGCAATGGAAATGGAGGAGATAGATATAGATCTACCAAGAATTGTTGAGATTCACGAACTGACGATAATCAATAGCCTAACCATCGATCAAATGCATAAAATGCAATTCGAACTCGACCCTGTAAAAGGGAAAGGAAAGGTCGTCGATCCCACAACAACGTCATCGGGAGACATGGGTATCAAGACCAATCCCCTTAAAGAAACCAAGAAACAATCAGACGAAGAGAAAAAAAAAGGTAGAAAACCTTATCGCCAAAAAATAGAGGAAACACAAGTTCTAATGGTGGATTCAGGACAAGTAATCTGTCTCCCGGAAAAATACTACCCCCCCCGGGTTGTGGGTGGGAAATCCCTCCTACGGACTATAACTAAGGGTTTTATCATGCATGCAGAAAATGACCATTTAAAGGCCTCCACTTGTTTCTATTCTCCCAACACAAAACCCCACATTCATGCAATACAAAGGTGCAAACAAGATTAGGTAACTCTACCTTGAATCCTTCGTTTGAAGTTGATCCCTTTGCTTTCACTCGCTCCTTGACTGTAAGCCTCCTCCCAAAGCTGACCTGCATTCACATATGGACAAACAAAGAGCTGCAAACATGCATTCCATATACTAATTGTTGGGTCAGATGTGACAATATCATAAAAGACATACACAATTTGAACACATGATATGGTTGGACGAAAAAAGTATTCCTTTTTGTATTAATATTCACAAGAGTAAAATTTACAATATGTGGTCGGCTCTGCTCCTAAAATCTGGTCCTGGGCTCCTCTTCAAATGTGCTCCAACTTATTATGTATATGATTCTCTTCACATAATAGTTGCAAAAGGTTGAGGCAAGGGGAATGCGAATTCGGGTAGAGTTTATTTACTATCATTTTTTATCTCTTCAAATGGGACCCTTAACCCTTCTTTTATAGGCTAGAAGGAGCTAGGTATTTGGTCGAGTGACTGGCCATGCATGGTCGAAAGGTTTAGTTAACTTACCCAAAACGGTGTGTTCCGTCAACAACTTTCCATTTTTTGTGCTTTTGTAGGTACACGTGGGTTGTAGTGGGTCAGCTAGAGTGTACACGTTGGCTGTAGTGGAGTAGGGCGCATGGGCCTTTAAAAAAGATGTTTTTAAGAAGAGTTCTTTAGTACTGGCTTAGAAAAGAAGGAATATGAGATGGCCTGATGCCAGGTAAGCATGTTTGGTGCAAATTAGGGTTATAACAGATGCCCCCTAATGTGTGAGGTCAGAAGAGCATCTGATGGCCAAAATACATTATCGATCTTTATCAACGTACCAAACCAGTGAGCCCAGGCACCAGAATTCGGGAGGTGCCATCTGCAAAATAACAACTGTCTGACCGAAGCGGGCATTCCCATGCTCGGGATGAAATAAAATCATGGCTTCCAATCAAATACACTGCAGATCCATGTCATATAACTATATAAACTGTAGCCATGAGAAATACACAGTGTATATACATCTCGAAATCAAGAAGATATACATGTATAGTATCCATCTTCAGAAGAAAATAAGGCCTGATGGTCGAAGATGAGGCCTTCAGAGCTCGAGAAACAACTTCAAAATCTTCACAACTTGGGTAGGAGTGTAAATATGTGTGTATGACTTCACTACCCAGAGGTCTTCGACGACTTGTCATGAACGAATGAGAGGATCTTGATGATCAGGCTGAGGGCTTCATTGATTCTGAAAAAATACTTGATTGGGCTGACGGGATGGCCAGGCATGGGGGTAAGAGACAAACTGCAGAGATTCCGACTCAAGCTTGGTAAAAACTTCCCTTGGACAATAGCACGACAAATGATGTGACTCAAGTAGCATGATGTTGACATAAGTTCACGACGCAGGAGGAAATGCAAACTCTCCATATGTTTGGAAGAATAACCAAACAAAGGAGGACACAGATCTACGGAGCGAGAATGGCTTCCTAAGGTCATATTAAATCCCAGGGCTTGATGAACAAATGAAAGGATGTGCTTTGTCCAAGGGCGAATCATTGTGCCGCCAATAAAAAAAAAATATGTTCCCCTTCCTCTTTTTGGGGTATATTTGATTTTTTTGTCTTTTTCAATAATTTTGGAAAAAGAATAGAAGAATTCTACGTTACAAAGGAGGAACGAGTCTCACAAACATATTATTTCTAGGTGCAAGGACAAGACTGATGTTCAGAGCAAGGACACTAGGAAAATCCCTCCCAGGGCCAAAGGTGTCAAGACACAAAGGCAAAGTGCTATAGGGCTTCCGTATAAGGCATGCTTCATATGGTTCAGTTGAGAGCAACATGGAGCCATAATTAGGCCAAAGATAGAGGTATTCAAATGCAATTAATAAGACACACAATGGTAACGTCCTTTGATGTAATTTTAACAAGCCTAGAGAAGGTAAGCTTGACCGATTTTTCATTTTTAGAGAGTATGAAAAAAGCGTAAAAGGAGACTCTACTGGGTACCTTTTTCAAAGATAGTCTAGTCGAGTCAAAAAAGGGGTAAACTAACACTGACCAGACCTCTTATTCAAAACCATTTTAACGAGTGTGATAAAGACAAGGTCACTCAACAATTTTTTTCATTTTTAAGGAGTCTGAAAAAAGCTTAACTATGGACTCTGTCAGGAATGTTCCTCTGGACCATTTTAACGAGTGTGAAAGAATAAGGTCACTCGACAATCTTTTCAATTTTAGGGAGTCCGAAAAGGAATTAACTATGGACTCTATGGGGGTTCCTTTTTCGTAAATTTAGTCCCTCAGGCTCGAAAAAGGGTTAAAATTATACTTGAGAATACTCTTCTAGAGAACCAAGGTTCCTAGAGTATACCTTTGTTTGTACAGTTGACCATCTGAATCGAAAAAGGGGTAAACTACCCCCGGACAGACATGAATTCAAATTTCAGTTTAGCGAGCGTGAAGGTAAACAAGATCACTCGACAATATTTTCACGTTTAGAGGGTCTGAAAAGAGCTTAAAAGAAGACCCATTAAGTTTTTGGGAGTCCCGAGGGTGAGGTCAAGGGTGATACAGAATCATGCAAATGAGGCTCAAACTCGTAATCAGGGAAAACTATTAAGGACTCCTGGGCCTATATCGTTAGTGACAACATGGACACCAAAATGAAACCAGGATCTACCTAGGGAATCCATGTTAAGGTAGGATCTACCACTAAATTACGACACTCCTAAAGCGGCAATGATGGTTCCGTGTTGCAACTCGGTGGGATCGATCCCATGGCAAAGCAGAAAAGACAACAAGATGCAAAAAATGGAGGTGGAATCCTATCTTAAATGCAATGAGTTGGAAAAAATGGTTGTTTACCAAAGGACCTTCAAAACGATCCAAAACTCCAAATATTTTCCAAATACCCAACGAACACTTCTCGTGACAATCCAAAGAAAACTCCTGAACCATACTAAATGATTTTCAGTTTAGAAAAAATGGCAAAAGGGTGCAAAAATTGACAGAAAGAGGCCAAAAAGTCTATAAATAGAACCTGGCAGCTCATTATCACCATGGCTAATTAAGAAATTAACTAAAAGCCAAAACTACCCCTTTGTGAAAAAAGTTGATTCTGGGAGCTTCAGTGGACGAAACGACCATCCGCTTGGACCAAGTAAGTACTCACTACCCCCTCTTGCACTTTAATTCTTTCTTTATGCATTTAAGTCGGGGGCGTCGACCTTGAAAAGGTCGGCCCTACGTCCACACGGGTTGTCTTATGACAACCTGAGTGTACACGCGTGCTGCCTTATGATAGCCTGAGTGTACATGATACTGTGAGCACTACAGCCCACGTGGACCTTCCATTTAGTGTAAAAAAAAAAAAAAAACAAGAGTTAACCCTCCTGAACTTTGTCTATTTGCAGGATGTATGTTCACTGTAGGGAAAGAGAGCATGAGGATATTGATGTGTTGGTCGATGAGGACCCTGATGCTCTTGCTGCATTGTTGCAGTGTGGTTTGTTAAAGTTTTTGCATTGTCCTTTCATGCGAGCACAACCTAGGATACTGAATGCCTTGGTGGATTATTGGCATCCCGATGCAGAGGCCTTTATGCTAGAGGGGCAGTTGCTGGTTCCAATGACAGAGGATATATACTTTCTAACTGGCCTCTCAAGGAGAGGAGAACCAATCAATTTTCGTACCTTTCCTCCCGAGCCTCAAAACATATCAGAGTTGATTGGACTCCATTGTGAAGCCGATACTAACAGAACGAGCTTGTAAGTGCCGATAAACAAGATCTCTAACTTATCACTAAAAGTGATAGTGTTGCTCATTGAGCAAATTATTGGGTCTACGTCTCTGCATCAGGCTTCCTGTGCGCACATGAATTTTGCAGTTCAGTGCTTAAATGCAAAAATATTTGACTGGAGCACCACCTTACTGGATTGTATGAAGAAGCAATTAATAGAGTGCCAAATGTGGAATCAGACGAACTTCAGGTTTGGGACGATTCTTTGTGCTTTCTTCTTTGAGAGACTGACCAGTTTTAGTCCTAGAGAGACTATACGAGGGCACGAGGCCTCTCACCCCGCAATATGTAGATGGGCGACGATGTTGCCGCGACAGGGGGGAGGGAGGACCATTGAGGCCTTCGATGACAAGTTCTTTTCTTGGTGGGCATGACAGATTCCGGTCATAGAGGACTACCATTATGTCGGGATTGACTTCTTTGAGATACCAGTACCTCCCAAAGAGTAGCGAGGAGAGATGGGTAAGTTTGCTTTTATTTTATTTATTAAATATATGTAATTTTTATGTTTTTTTTTTTAATATATATATCATTTTTTTATACACCAGAGTATCTGACATATTTGTGTCTGTTATGTGCATATGTGGGGCAAGTGTGACCAACGCACTATGTGAGGAACATGCAACATCCTCGACTAGAGGTCGCCCCAGCCACAGTCGGCGGACCGACAACAACAGGAGTACCTCCAGCCAGTGAGGCCGAGAGAGTTTTGAGATGAGTAGAGTGAAACTTTACCTCAGTTAATTGCACATTCCCCATGGCAGAGATCGAGGATCTACCGCCATCTATGCAGCCTCATGTAGTCAGGGCACCACAGACATGGGTCCGACTTTTTCGGCGTTTGGAAAACGTCGTTGACCATTACAACAAGGCTAATAGGCCCCGTCCTTAATTAGGCTGGACTTTTCACGTGTCGAGGGCACTACTTGTATATTTTTTAGGGCATAAACCCCATGACTTGTTACTAGATGCATTTTTGAGGCGCTTGTGCCCACGCATGTACTCTGATATTTTTGACATTATATATGGATTTTTATGTCTTTTTATGTCTTATGGATTACATTTGCTTTAAAAATGTATTTATATGTGCATGTGTGTGTCTTTATTATATGTGTGCGAGATGCCAATCTAAAATTTGATTAGCTAGAGTATCTGTGACTTGATTTAATCTCCTAGGAACATGAAAATATGTAATATAATCAAATCTTCGTTCTAAGAGATGTACCCTAAGGAACTGTCAGTGTAAAGTAGGATCATGAACACGGTATACTCTATTTAACTGAGACACAACCAACTGAGCGTCTAACTAGACCCAGAGGTGAGAGATACCAAGTGACAAAGTGTCTTGCAACAACTCAATAACTGCGTTGTATTTGACGACATTGTTTGTGGTGTCGCCTAAACATATACCTCCTGAAGATAACATCTAGCCTTGAGGTGTAAAAATTACCCAAGCTGCGGAGGCAAGCCTCCGAGTGTGCCAGCTAGCGTCGTCTGCGAATCCAACGAATACCTATGATTCACTTGACATCTGCCACAGTGACAAAAGATAACATCAAAAAACGACACGTCCATAAAACCAAAAGAAACCAAAAAGTAATAGTACAAAGACTATACATATGTTACAAAAAGTTACCCAAGGTGACCTACCTATGAGTAATACTTCTTGAGGTAGAGCCCATTTCTAAGCTCTACCAAAGAATTTCCCTCAAAATCTACCAGACGATAAGCGCCCTTTTTTAGAACCTCTTTTACGATGAAAGGTCTGAACCACATGGGTTTGAACTTGTCTGCCCCCAGGGGGTCCTTATCTTGGTCATAGACCAGGACAAGGTCACCTTTCGAGAAAATCCGAGGACGAACGTACTGATCATACTGACACTTGAGTTTTTGTTTGTGAGCTTCATTAGCTAAGGCCACATCACGACGCTGCTCATTGAGCTTCTCGAGATATAATAAATGCTCTTCAAGCGATGAAGTATCTGGCAATAACTGTACTTCCAACTTTAAAGATGGGATCTAGCATTCTATGGGCAGGAATGCTTCCAGCCCGTAAACAAGTTGAAAAGGTGAGAAATCAGTTGCAGTCTTAACATACGTTCGATAGGCCCATAATGTCGAGTATAACATCAAATGCCAATTTGACTTGGCTGAATTGATCATTCGTTGTAAGATGGTCTTAAGAGATTTATTGACAGCTTCCACCTAACCATTCACTTGAGGGTATTAGGGTGACGAACGTTCTTGCCTCAACCCAAGCTTTGATGTTAAATTGGTCATCATTGTGTTCTGAAAGTGACTGCCATGGTCAGTGACAATATCTCTCGAGACACTGAACCGTGCTATAATCTAGTTAAACAAAAATAGGGCGACAGTCTCGCCATCATCTTTGAACGTTGGCATATATTCGACCCACTTGGTGAAGTAGTCTACTGCTACTATGATATAATGGTTCCCCCTTGATGAAGGAGGGTTGCAGGTAGTGTAATCAATCCCCGATTTGGTGAAGGGGCCAACGGTGATGACGGGAAACATGGGAGAAGGATGTGCTCTCATCTTTCGTGAGAAGATTTGACATGGGTGGCACTTCTTGACTGATGCGATACAATCTTTAATTAGTGTCGGCCAGAAGTAACTGGCTCGTAAAATATTTTGGGCTTTTGCCAACCCAGAAAAATGACCGCCACATGTTCCAGTATGGAAATCGTTAAGCACAATTTCCTCTTCTTCATGAGTGAGGCACTGGCGAAGGATGCAATCTACACCTCGACGATACGGAGTATCTTCGAGTATGAGATAGTTCTTGGCCTGATGGTGTATACGACGATGCTTATCACGAGAAGCCGAGGCAGGGTACTTCAAATTCTGGAGATAGACAAGTATATCTTCATACCAGGGGTCCGAAGATGCTATCAAAAACATGTCTCCTTGAATAGGCGACTCTTCAGGCATAATATCACCTAACTCGACCAGAAGTTCCGAGATGAGTTTCACAAAGACACAGGTAGAGGCACCTTCATCAACAACTGTCCGACAAATTCTTTTGTCGGCAACAACAACTTGTATTTGAAACGAAAGTTGTGCGGGTAACCTGGGAATATGTTCTGTCAAGTCAAAGACTATTAAATTCTCGTCTGTAGGATCAATTCCACCTATGGCTTNAATTTTAGTTTAGCGAGCGTGAAGGTCAACAAGATCGCTCAATAATCTTTTCACGTTTAGAGGGTTCGAAAAGAGCTTAAAAGAAGAGCCGTTAAGTTTTGGGAGTCCCGAGGGTGAGGTCAAGAGTGATACAAAATCATGCAAATGAGGCTCAAACTCATAATCAGGGAAAACTAGTAAGGAATCCCGAGCCTATAGTCGTTAGTGACAACATGGACACCAAAATGCAACCGGGATCTACCTAGGGCATCCATGTTAAGGTAGGCTCTACCACTAAATTATGACACTCCTAAAGCAACAATGATGGTTCAGTGTCGTAACTTGGTGGGATCGATCCTATGGCAAATAAGAAAAGACAACAAGATGCATAAAGTGGAGGTGGAATCCTATCTTAAATGCAATGAGTTGGAAAAAATGGCTTTTTACTAAAGGACCTTCAAAACGACCCAAAACTCCAAAAAGTTTCCCAATACCCAAAGAACACTTCTCATGACAATCCAAAGAAAACTCCCGAACCATACTAAATGATTTTCAGTTTAGAAAAAATGACAAAAAGGTCCAAAAATTGACAAAAAGAGGCCAAAAACTCTATAAATAGGAGCTGGCAGCTCATTATCACCATTGCTAATTGAGAAATTGACTAAAATCCAAAACTACCCCTTTGTGAAAAGAGTTGATTCCGGGAGCTTCAGTGGACGAAACGACCATCCGCTTGGACCAAGTAAGTACTCACTATCCCCTCTTGCACTTTAATTCTTTCTTTATGCATTTAAGTTCGTTTTTTTGGGGGGCGTTGACCTTTAAAAGGTTGGACCTACGTCCACGCGGGCTGTCTTATGACAACCCGAGTGTACACGCAGGCTGCCTTATGACAACCCGAGTGTACACCCTACTGTGAGCACTACAGCCCGCGTGGACCTTCCATTTAGTGTAAAAAAAACAAAAAAAAACAAGAGTTAATCCTCTTGAACTTTGTCTATTTGTAGGATGTATGTTCACTGGAGGGAAAGAGAACATGAGGATATTGATGTGTTGGTCGATGAGGACCCAGATGCTCTTGCTGCACTGTTGCAGTGTGGTTTGTTAAATTTTTTCCATTGTCCTTTCATGTGAGCACAACCTAGGCTACTGAATGCCTTGGTGTATTATTGGCATCCTAATGCAGAGGCCTTTATGCTAGAGGGGCAGTCGCTGGCTCTAACGACAGAGGATATATACCTTTTGACTGGCCTCTCGAGGATAGGGGAACCAGTCAATTTTCATACCTTTCCTTTCGGGCCTCACAACATATCGGAGTTGATTGGACTCCATTGTGAAGCCGATACTGACAGAACGAGCTCACAAGTGTCGATAAGGAAGATCTCTAACTTATCACTAAAAGTGATAGTGTTTCTCATTGGGCGGATTACTGGGTCTGCGTCTTTGCATCAGGCTTCTTGTGTGCACATGAATTGTGCAGTTCAGTGCTTAAAAAAACAAGAGATAACCCTCCTGAACTTTGTCCATTTGCAGAATGCATTTTCACTGGAGGGAAAGAGAACATGAGGATATTGATGTGTTCGTCGATGAGGACCTTGATGCTCTTGCTACACTGTTGCAGTGTGGTTTGTTAAAGTTTTTCCATTGTCCTTTCATGCGAGCACAACCTAGGCTACTGAACGCCTTGGTGGATTATTGGCATCCCGATGCAGAGGCCTTTATGCTAGAGGGGCAGTCGCTGACTCCAATGATAGAGGATATATACTTTCTGACTGGCCTCTCGAGGAGAGGGGAACCAGTCAATTTTCGTACCTTTCCTTCCGGGCCTCACGACATATCTGAGTTGATTGGACTCCATTGTGAAGCCGATACTGACAAAACGAGCTCGCAAGTGCCGATAAGAAAGATCTCTAAATTATCACTAAATGTGATAGTGTTGCTCATTGGGCGGATTACTGGGTCTGCATCTTTGCATCAGGCTTCCCATGCACACATGAATTGCGCAGTTCAGTGCTTAAATGCACAAATATTTGACTGGAGCACCACCTTACTGGATTGTATGAAGAGGCAATTAATAGAGTGCCGAATGCAGAATCAAAGGAACTTCGAGTTTGGGACGATTCTTTGTGATTTCTTCTTTGAGAGAGTGCCCAGTTTCAGTCCTAGAGAGACTATATGAGGGCATGAGGCCTCTCACCCCGCATTATGCTGATGGGCGACGCTATTGCCATGACAGGGGAGAGGGAGGATCATTGAGGCCTTTGATGACAAGTTCTTTGCTTGGTGGGCACGATAGATTCCGGTCATAGAGGACTACCCCCATGCCAGGATTGACTTCTCTAGAGATCCTGAGATACCGGTACCTCCCGGAGAGCAGCGAGGAGAGTTGGTAAGTTTGCTTCGTTTTTTTTTTTAAATATATGTAATTTTTATGTTGTTTTTTATATATATAATTTTTTTTATACACCAGAGTATTTGACAGATCTGTGTCTGTGATGTGCAGATGTGAGGCTAGTGAGACTAGCATATTATGCGAGGAACATCCGACATCCTCGACCAGAGGTTGCCCCAGCCGCAGCCAGCGGACCAACATCAACAGGAGTACCTCCGACTGGTGAGGCTGAGAGAGTTTTGAGACGAGTAGAGCGAAACTTTACCTCACTTACTCACACAGTCCCCATGGTAGAGATCGAGGATCTGTCACCATCTATGCAACCTCGTGTAGTGGGGGCACCACAGACGTGGGTCCGACTTTTTCGGCATTTGGCAAATGCCGTTGACCATTACAACAGGGCCAACATGCCCTGTCCTTAGTTAGGCTGGACTTTTCACGTGGTGAGGGAACTACTTGTATATTTTTGAGGGCATAAGCCCCATGAATTGTTACTGGATGTATTTTTTAGGTGCTTGTGCCCACGCATGTACTCTGATATTTTTGATATTATATATGGATTTTTATGTCTTTTTATGTCTTATGGATTAAATTTTCTTTAAAAATGTATTTACATGTGCATGTGTGTGTCTTTCTTATATGTGTGCGAGATGCCAATCTAAAATTTGATCAGCTAGAGTATCTGTGACTTGATTTAATCTCCTAGGAACATGAAAATATGTAATATAATCAAAGCTTCGTTCTAAGAGACGTACCATAAGGAACCGTCGGTGTAAAGTAGGATCATGAACATGGTAGACTCTATTTAACTGAGACACAACCAATTGAGCATATAAATAGACCCGGAGGTGAGAGATACCAAGTGACAAAGCGTCACAAAGCAACTCAATAACTGCATTGTATTCGACGACATTGTTTGTGATGTCGCCTAAACATATACCTCCTGAAGATAGCAACTGGCCCTGAGGTGTAAAAATTACCCAAGCTGCGGAGGCAAGCCTTCGAGTGTGCCGGCTAGCACCATCTGCGAATCCAACGAAGACCTCTGATTCACTTGACATTTGCCACAGTGACAAAAGATAACATAAAAAAACTACATGTCCATAAAACCAAAAGAAACCAAAAAGTAATAGTACAAAGACTATACATATTTTACAAAAAGTTACCCAAGGTGACCTACCTATGCGTAATACTTCTTGAGGTAAAGCCCATTTCTAGGCTCTGCCAAAGCATTTCCCTCAAAATCTATCAGATGATAAGTGCCCTTTTTTAGAACCTCTTTTACGATGAAAGGTCCGAACCACATGGGTTTGAACTTGCCTGCCCCCAAGGGGTCCTTATCTTGGTCATAGACCAGGACAGGGTCGCCTTCCAATAAAATCCGAGGATGAATGGACCGATCATACTGACACTTGACTTTTTGTTTGTGAGCTTCGTTAGCTAAGGCTGCATCACGACACTGCTCATTGAGTTGCTCGAGATATAATAAACTCTCTTCAAGCGATGAAGTGTCTAGCAATAACTGTACTGCCAACTTTAAAGATGGGATCTGGCATTCTATGGGCAAGACTGCTTCTAGCCCGTAAACAAGTTGAAAAGGTGAGAAACCGGTTGCAGTCTTAATAGATGTTCGGTAGGCCCATAATGCCGAGTATAACATCAAATGCCAATTTTACTTGGCCGAATTGATCGTTCGCTGTAGGATGGTCTTAAGAGATTTATTGATAGCTTCCACCTGACCGTTCGCTTGAGGGTAGTAGGGTGATGAATGTTCTTGCCTCAACCCAAGCTTTGATGTTAACTCGATCATCATTTTGTTCTGAAAGTGACTGCCATGGTCAGTGACAATCTCTCTCAGGACGCCGAACCATGCTATAATCTGGTTAAGCAAAAATAGGGCGACAGTGTCGCCATCATCTTTGAACGTTGGCATAGCTTCAACCCACTTGGTGAAGTATTCTACTGGTACTATGATATAATGGTACCCCCTTGCTGAAGGAGGGTTGCAGGTAGTGTAATCAATCGCCCATTTGGTGAAGGGGCCAACAATGATGACGGGAAACATGGGAGAGGGATGTGCCCTCATCTTCCGTGAGAAGATTTGACATGGGTGGCACTTTTTGACTGATGCGATACAATATTTAATTAGAGTCGGCTAGAAGTAACCGGCTCGTAAAATCTTTTGGGTTGTTGCCAACCCAGACAAATGACCACCACATGCTCCAGTATGCCAATCGTTAAGCACAATTTCCGCTTCTTCATGAGTGAGGCATCGACGAAGGATGCAATCTACACCTCGACGATACAGAGTATCTTCGAGTATGAGATAGTTCTTGGCCTGATGGCATATACGACGACGCTCATCACGAGAAGCCGAGGCGGGGCACTTCAAAGTCTGGAGATAGACAAGTATATCTCCATACCAGGGGTCCGAAGATGCTATCAAAAACATGTCTCCTTGAATAGCCGACTCTTCGGGCATAATATCACCTAACTCGACCGAAAGTTTCAAGATGAGTTCTGCAAAGACCAGTGACTTTTTGGATTTCGCCGAAACAAAATCTAAGTCAAATTCGTGGAGGACAACTATCCATCTATTGATCTTTCCACTGATTACCCATCGTGTCAACACGTATTGAAATGGATTCACAACGACAATGACGGTGGTCTTGTGAAACAAAATATAATGACAGAACCGTTGAACAACATGGACTGCTGCCAACACAAGTTTTTCGATGTGAGAATAATTGAGTTCCGGTTCAACCAGGCCTCGGCTCAGGTAATAAATCACATATTCTGAGAGAAAATTATCCTCGTGAACTAAGACCATGCCGATGGCCGACTCTGCGACAACCAAGTACAATAAGAAATCTTTGTTATAATTGGGTGGTCGAAGCAGAGGGGCAGATGTGAGGGCGTGTTTCAATGCATTAAACGAGCGTTGAGCAGCTTCATCCCAATGAAAAGGGACGTCCTTCTTGAGTAAACGCATAAATCCCTTTGTGATCTCGGCATAGTTTGCTATGAACCGCCGTAAGAAGTTCGCTTTTCCCTGCAAACTTTGAAGTTGAAGGATTGTACATGGGGGAGGCAACTGAACTATTCCCTCCACCTTGAGAGGATCGACCATGATCCCTATTATTGAAACTATGAAACCTAGTAGACGGCCCAATGTCACGCAAAAACTGCATTTGTTGGGATTTAAGCGAATCTGGAAGTAGCAACATCGCTCAAAGATAAGCCGGAGGTGTGTGGGATGATCAGTTCTGTTATGAGATCGTGATGCTAAAACATCTAGGTAGGTCTTGACGATATGTTTGAGATTGTGGAAAGCAAAAGACATGGCCCGCTGAAAGGTAGCTCCAGCATTTTTCAGACCAAAAGGCATCTTACAACACGCGAATGTACCCCATGGACAAATGAATGCTGTTTTGTGTTGGTCTTTAGGTTTGATTTGTATCTGATTATATCCCGAAAAACCATCCATGAAAGAAAAGGCCTTGCAACCTACACATTCGTTGACTATCTGGTCAATAAATGGTGTGGGGAAATTATCTTTTGGACAAGCTTTGTTCAAATCACGAAAGTCCGTACATACGCGAATCGTACCCTGTTTTTTGTTAACCGACACGGGGTTTGACACCCATTGGGTCAAATGGACAGGGTAGATAAAACCTGCCTTGAGCAGTTTCTCTACTTCAACCTTAATAGTTGTTGCTTTCTTAGGATTAACCGGACGAAGCTTCTGTCGAACCGGCTTAACGTTAGGATAAGTCGTGATTTCGTGTTCAACAATTTCTGGATCGATGCCTGGCATTTCCTTGTAAGACCAAGCAAAAATGTCGCGAAATTCCTTAAATAAATCTGTGTAGATTCAAATTTGTTTGGGGGAGCAGTCAACTCCAACTAAAACATTCTCCACGACGCCAGGGGTTCTGGAGATGTTTATAGGTATAGTTTCAATGATGGTTTCCATATTACCCTCGGCATAAACAACATGTGTAGCCAAAGGATTGATAGGACAAGACCAATCTCCAGCCATAGTCAAGGTGAATTCCCCTGCTTCAATTCTGCTTAACCCTGGGAGGAAGTAAGATCTGTGAAGGAAAGAGTTGGATATGATAGATCAGATCAAACCATTCTAATCAGGTCAGGATCAATTAGCATAAGGTTCCAGAATCTCTCACTCAAGAGCGGACCTATCAGTAACACTCTGTACTTTGATTTACTTGACCATTACCTCAAGCTCTGAATATGAAAAGGATATGAGCAGATTAGGTCTTCGTCTGTGTTGTTAACGCCTGCTTTAGATCACGAAATGATTTTAGGGATATCTCTTGATCGGTTAATGACCATTTCTGGACTAGTCATTGCTTCGTTTGAGGGAAAGACTAAGTCTAAAGAATCTGTATCAACGAGGGAAACTTGAGCCAAAATAGGCTCTAGAATCGGATCTAACTCTTGTGCGGGAGTCGTATCAGGGTCGACGAAAGCCTTCTGGGCTAAAGAGTACACCACTTCTGTCGCGGACAACGACATGGACATACCATGGTGCCCTATCCCTTCCATCATGGCCGATGGGGAAGGAAGAATCCACAGATCGTTGAAGTAAGTCGTGCGAAACGATGAAACTTGGAAAATCGCAACCTTATGGTAGTCAGATATGAACTCAACATCGCCTTGAGGAGGTGGGTAATCGAAATTAACCATCAAAGTTGGGCACAAACCAACCCCTATGTTGATGACGTTGGGTTGAGGGTTATCAATCATTGGGACCACAGATGCCCCTAATGAAGGGTCAGGACGGGAGAAAGACAACTGATCAATGGTCATGATCCGGCCCTCGTGTGGAAACAACAAGACCCAGAAAAATGTAGCGACTACTGCTTGCATAGCATAGGTCCAACTCTTCCCTAACAAGAGATTGTAGTCGATAGATGCGTCGACCACTTCAACCTCGACACACACGGTTTTCCCTCCTAACTGCACGGGAAAAGAGGGGATAATGCCATGTGGTTGGAACGAACGACCGTCGAAAGTGGTAAGAAGAGTAGGTGACAGAGACAAAACGGGTTGGCCAATGGCCTTCTAACACGCCTAAGACATTACACATGTTGAGGCGCCCTCATCAACCACCGTGCGGAAAATGTTCTGAGTACAAGTTTTCGTGGTGTAAGCCATGACTATCTGGAATGCTACATGGTAAGCGAGATGAGGTTTCAAGTCGGTTGTATCAAGCATGATCGTACCCAGATTACAAGTCTTGGCGGATCCTAAAGCGACTAATAGAGCCTTTCTCTAGGAAGGGCAGCTTTGGAGGACTTCCAAAGCAGACATCGCACAAGGGGTTTGAGACAAATCCTCCACCACAGAGTAGTTCTGGGCAACCCTTGCATTTGGGTTGTGAGAAGCTTTCTTAAACACACCTTTTGGGATGCGTGTCATGGTTTCGCCCAACGTCTTCTTGATTTGGAGAGGAAGAGATGGGTTTTCAACTTCTTTACCTTCCTCAGAGGTGCTTGGCTTGCTGTAATCATGTGCTCTAGTCGATATATAGGCATCACCTTTCATCATATACACATTCGCGGATGCAGGATTGTTTGAAGATGAAGGGGGTCCTTGGATTCCCCCTTCCGCGCTTGTAGAGGCTTGAGTTAGATTTTGGCCATGTTGAAATGGGTTTGTTAACACAGCAGGCTGCTGCTGTGACAATAACTTTTGGGCCTCTGCAAGCTGAGGGCACTAGTGAGTCGGGTGTTCTTCTGCGCATAGATTAAACAGATACTTCGACTTCCTTTTTTCGATGTTGCCCTCGCCAACATTATTAGTGGGTTTCTTATCCCCCTTACCCTTCTTATGTTGTTTCTTCTTTCCATCAGGCTACTGGGTGGCCTTCGGATTTGTCGATTTCAAACTGTGTACATCCGACGTTTGGGTAGGGGAGCAGCTAGAATAGTAGTATGGCTGGCCGCTGTATGCTGGATAGACAATTGCTACAATTGTTTCGTCAGTTGTTCAACGGGATTTGTTTGTGCTGAACCAACAATACCATCGGCATGTGGTCCAACTCTCTTTCTGTTTTTTTCAAGTATTGATCGTGGCGCATCTGGAAAGATCTCATGCAGTAGACTAGACTGAGAATAGATTAGCTCAAGATGTTGAGCTCTCATGATTGCATGTTCTTCGGAAAACACTCCCGATGTTGTGATGTCTTTGGATAACTGTGGGATCAAAGAATTAAGGAACCACTCAAGAAGGAATGCTGGTGGGACTGACACCTTAATCAAACTCTTCCAGCGTCTCCATTCTCATATGTGATCCGAGATATGGTCCGCTTTTGTCTGTTTGAAATTGGCCAACAATTCTGTGCCAGCGTCGTATCTCACAGGTAATTGGAAATGGTTTAGGAAAGCCATTGCCAATTCGCTGAAGGAAGAGTATCTTGAGCGGTCGAGATCAATGTACCATTTCACAACACTCCCAATGAGAGTACGTTGAAACAATCACAAATGTACGGAGTTGTCTTTCAATGAATTAGACGAGCACCAATGGTGAAAAGTAGTCACATAATCTCCTGGATATTTGTTAGGCTTGGCTTCAAACTTTAATATGTTTGAAGGAAACTTCGTCGGCATAGGGGGCCAACGCGGATAGTGACAGATTGGGTCATTCAACAACCTTTTTAAGTCTGGCAAATGTAAGGTTGCTAGGAAAGGTAGTTTGAGTTGTTGGTGATAACCATGGAAAAAGGGGCCTGGAGTTCGAATGGCACCAGGTTGCCAGGAAAAGTTGGGTTGTTGTCCCGGGTTTTGGTAAAAACCATGGCCATGACCAGCATAAAGATTTTGTGTTTGAGGAGACATCATTGGCTGATTCCGAAAATATGACGTAGATGGTTGGGCGTGCATTACATTCGGAGGAATTTGTGAAGGGTTGCCCCATGTCGATTCCATGGGTATAGGTACTTCACCTTGCCTGGGATTCCATTGGTTTTGAAAAGAGTTGCCCCCGATCGACATTCCTGACGAGGGAACTGATCCCTGCCAAGAATTCCAAGGTCATGATGCGGAAGAAGTTCTTGGGTTTTCCCCCTGTGCAGGAATAGTACCCTGCATAAGATTAGGTTGTCTGTAGCCGGGGTTGCCCCCAGTCGGGAAAGCAACTGACGAGAAAGTGTTGTTACCAAACACACCGAACAAAGAAAACAGTGTCGAACCTACCGACATATTATGAGAAGGTGGTCCTTGACTCCCTACTCCAAATGAACTGTGGTGTGCGTTTGGCCCGACGGATTGCTGGTGGGCACCGCCGAGCAAAGGGGACAAAGGAGGTATATGACCTCCTCCGTAAGGGAAAGCGTTAAAGGGAGATAAAGTGCCCCCCATGGGTCCTTGTAGAGGAGCGTTAGAGCTCCCTGCCCCCAGACCTAAAGTCTGTAAAGTGGAGTAGGAAAGTACAGGGCTTGTACCTGCACTAGGCATCCTGTATGAGAACGGAGGTCTTGTCGCACTCTGTGTGAAAGGAGCAGTGGCCGCCACCAAAGAAGGGATCAGACCACTGCTCGAGGTAGAGGCAGTCGAGACCATGGTGGCTCGGACCAGTGACAGTGGGTTAGGAGTTGGAACACCCCCTGTGGTGACAGCCGTAGTGGGAATAAGAGAATTCTTGGAAGAAGTGGCAGCGTTTATTTCCATTGCTGCGTGTGACATTGTTTGGCGCTCATAAGGATAAATCTGTATGATGATGGGCGCCGAAAGATCAGTGGTTGGAGTTTCGGATGGAGCAAGAGCTTCAGCTCCAAGGTTTGAACTAGTTGGTTCCTCCAGATGTTGGTTGGGTACAGTTTCCTGTGACCCGGTCACTTCAAAAGACCCTTGTTGGTCTAGCTTTCGCCTTAGCGGTGTCGGGGTTGGCTCCAGTGTAACCCGTGGCAGGACAAGAAGCCTTCGTGACTGACGGAACTCGTGATCCTCCATTGTGTGAGAAGATCAAAGACACACTAGGGATTTCTATTCGTTCAAAAACAACACACTAGAAAAAGTCCCTATGAGATAAAACAAGCAATGACTAAACTATTTGGAAGAACAGTTACAACAACCAACACTAGAGAAACTTACCGGTGCAAGTGCAACTCGAATACGGAAGCACCCTCTGTGTATACTCTGCAAAGTGTGGCCCGATGTCTGTCCTAGTTACCGTGGTCTACCCCCGCAGTCACCTGTGTAAGTGTCTAAAATAATGGCAACTAGGTTGCTAGCGCGTGAAAAGTCACCAGGCGGGTACAATTGACAGTCGGGTGGACCGCAATGAGTAGGGTATCAAGCCCGAAACCTGTCAAGGGTATTGAAAGCAAGTGGTCCGAAATACAACTGAGGACCTTGAATGGATTCGAGACCCACGAAGCTCCATTGTAAATGCAATCGACGGAATCCCAAAACAAGCCCTCTATATGCGTTCCCCACTACGCTTGGTCAGACTTTGGAGGGGTTATCTCCGCTACCTTTCCGCATGCGACCTCATTTTTAGCCCCTGTGTTAGAGGGGGGACCCCAAATAACTTTCATGATACTGGACTTTTAACACTCCCTAGCACATACTCTTATGTATGTTTTGTAGCGTTGAAGAGTTTCCTCTGCAACCTAAATCAAGGCTCTAGCCTGGACTAGTTGATGGACCCTACAAACATAAAGTCTAGTTGATTTTAATTAATCGTTAATTTTTTATGGCTTGTCTTAAGTCAAAGGTTATGAAAGTGAAACTAGTGATGTTTTGAGAGACGAAAGAAAAGATAAACATAAAGTTGGAAACAAAATAACTTCTTCTTGACAAATTTTTTAATCAACTTTTCAAACTAAATTTTTTTCTAAGATCTTTGAACAACAAACTCAAAACAAGATTTCGCTCGACTACGAGCTAATTATTGTCCTAAGTAAACAACCAAGAACTTATGAAAGTTAAACTTTTCGTGGTTATTTATGCAAACCAACAACTACTTAATCAAACCAAGAAATAAGAGAGTTTTTATTTATTTAATGCTTGCAAAGCAAAAAGGAAAAATGACGACAAGTAAAGACCAAGAAAACTTCTGGCCTAAGCGCAGATCGCAAATAGTTACCGACGATAACACACAAATTGATTAAAGCAGACTCTCGCACTTGTCTAAAATTCCTATGAAAGAAATTTTTTTTGAGGAAAACTTTTTTATGAAAAAGAAAGCTATTATTGTAATCAGACCTAAGTTGCCGACTGCTATGACAAAGACCAATATTAAATCAAGGCAATCCCTGAGAGGTATAACTCTTGATAAGGAAGAGGATGACTGCCTCTCCTTAAACAATTTTTTTCTCAACGAGCACGTTGCTGACATTTCAACAGCCAGCGTGTGCACGCGAGCTGTGTAAGGTTAGAGCGTGTGTACACACATGCAGGCCTTATACAAGCCGCGTGTACCTTTGCAATTCTTCCAAAATGAAAAAAACAAGCAATCAAACACTAGAAGAGACTACTGGTATTGAGAACCAGAGTCCCTTGAATACTCAGAAACTTACTTTGACAGAAAAGAAAAACAATTCAAGGAAAATTTGATAGAACAAGACCAATCTGAGGTGGTACCTAAGGTACAAAATGAAAAAATAGAGACCGGAATGAGTTCCAGAAAACCCCTAAGAAGGATTAATTCTAACA